>JAOBYJ020127757.1:0-17986 GCA_025403565.2 Palythoa heliodiscus | reverse complement strand
ATCACCTTTCTAATGGTCCGTCCCTAACTACTGAGGCTATGCCAACAACTGCTTTCGAAACGTTAAAAATTTTACTGTTTAATACATCATGGATTTCTAATACATGCTGAAAATTGATATCTTTTTATATTCTTACTTATTTATTTCATGAACTCTGCTAGCTAGTTACTTTTGTGCAATGCAAAAATTCTGTTGTAAAACCACAGGCCAACCTGGCTAGGCTGTCGTGGCTCTTGTGGTTGTTAATTGCAGCATGCGACGAGCTGTTCGAAGATCGAGTCCCACAGAAACCAACCAAAATTTTTCTTAATCTTTTTTTCTTTTTAGTTTTACCCCTTCTATGCTCCCTTTCTTCTTTCTTTTATAGTAAGAAATTATTTTTTGAATAAATTGTGATTCTCACAGCCATTTTTATATTTTTCTCCCCCCTTCGAATAGATATTACAAGATGTGATTTTTAAAGACCTTTTTATATTTTTCTTTAATTGCGTTTGACGAAAGAGAGCGCATACTAATGATGTTGTTGCTCGGGGCTCAGCTCAGGCTTTATGCTATCCCTTTTTGAGATTTTTTTGTGCATACGTACGGCCGGCCGACCGGCTATCCTAAAACGCCTCGATTTCATGCGACCGTGGCAACTTGGTGTCTAATGTTCTGTTCCTTTTTCGCGAGCTGCAAAACATGACAAGTTTCTTCCATTTTAATTCTTTTCTTTTGGAATTCAAGACCAAATAATTTAAATGATTAATCAACGATAAGAAAAGAAGGAAATGTTTACTTGCCTTTGGTTTGCAAAAAAATAACAGTAACGAAGAAAGCTTCCGAGTAGCGGAGCTGGAACCGAGTCTGTAACGATAGCTATGAGTATAAGGCGTTCAATTTACTGGATAAAATTACGGAAATCTTTTTTTGTCTTAATAGATTTTTCGGTCTTTTAAACATTAAAGGAGTAAGAACTAATGGTGGAAAAAATTTTAAAAAAAATATTTCTCTCTTTGGAAAAGATTTTTTAGCGAAAAAAACCCGATCGTATCCGCCCGGCGTGGATCGAACTTGGGACGTGCACAGCCAAGCGTGGTATCACATAATAAATAAGCCCCGATCTCTTGCAGGCATTCTCAACTTTTATGAGGAATTATTGAGTAAAGCATTATTATTGTTTAAATTATTATTTTATAATTGTAAACTTGGATAAAATTTCTGCAAGGATAACACAGACAAAAGACTATAACGAATTGTGGCGATATTCAGTAATCCGGCAGTACATTCACAAGCACCTGTGGGACTCGATCTTCGAACGGCTCGCCGCATGCTCCGATTAATAACCACAAAAGCCACAAGAGTCTAGCCGTTTCGGCCTGTGAAACTTGTTTAAGTTCATCCGTGTGGTGGCTCACAGGGTCTTTGATTTTATCGAGGGTTTATCCGCAAATTTTGTAAATCGATTATAGTTACACAAGAACAATATGAACCACGTGTATGTTATCTCAATACATAGTATAGTACAGTTTTGTCTTCTTCTGCCTCGGAAGACAATGGGTTGCGTCTGGAAAGTCAGTTGTTGAGCAGCGACGGCTGTGACTGAAATGTCTAGTCCTTGAGTGGCAGTCTTTGCTGCAGAGCTTACAAGTGAAGCTCTGGATAGAGAGAGCGCGTAGGCTGCCCTAGCTCGTTGTCATATATATTATAACTGTATCTCTGCATTATCATTCAAAATGCTTGCGCCTGTTTTGTTTACAACAAAGAGAAAAGATTCGTTTGAGGTGGGAAACAATTGGTAATCCTGTGAAAATTTCATGGTATTTATTTCTCAAAGTTGAGAAGTAGTCACATGGACTCTGAGGACGTGCCTCCTACATTTCGTCATCGTGTTAGCTTTTATACCTACAACCCAAAGCTCTTCTCAGCAGAGCTAGATAACAGAAACTCCCTTAGACAAGTGAGATAAAAGTTATTGACACAATTAGTGAATTACAACCTATAGTTTCCTCAACAATAAAGTTAAGCTAGAAAAGATTAGATGCTTTAAAAAAACTATCGTGACCTGAAGCTGAATTGATTTTCAATTATTTTTTCATAAAACAGATGGCTTTTTGAAATAAGAAACTTACTGCACAAATAACTTTTGTAAATGAGCATTTAATTTTCTATGAACTGTAACTGAAGAACTTTGTCAGTGTTAATTCGACTAGTTATTTACTAATTGATATCATTATTTTGCAGTTAAGTGGTGCCGTCAAAGAAATGCGCGTATTCTCTCTCGCAGGACTGATTAATTAACAGCATTAACAGGTGCGAATTAAACGTTTCATGCAACAAAACTCGTTGATACGTAATTTTTAGTTTAATCTTACGCATGTTTTAAGTCTATAATATTGCCCATTAAATTAGTGTATTAACTCTTAACAATCTTAGAGTTTTCCTATCCTTTCTCAGTTGCAGAAGCGGTATTGTCCATTATTAGTGTTTGAACTTATTCCGAGACATGTTTATAAAACAGCGGACTATAAACACGTTCTTCTCATCATTTAGCTCCAAATTTTATTTCCTGAGTCTATTATAACTGTCAGTTTAATGAAACTTCATCCAGGAAGCGGCATAATTCCTGGATTTCTCTTATTAAAACGAATTGAATCTGCATTTCAAATGTGTTGGCACTTTCGTTGTACATGAGTTAAATGTAACTAACTCTGGCTGCAACAAAAAATGATTAATAATTATATACCGTGAAAAATTGGTTCGGAAATGAATTTGTGCTTTCTAATTCAGTGTTTCAGAGCAGAAAAATATAACTGCAAAATGCAAAGAAAGTAGGAGGTCGAATGTTACACGTGCTAAGTGTGATAATGCCGCAATGTGTTGTGTTTTAGTGTTTCATTCTGCACGTGTGAAATGAAGGAATAAAATGGACCATTTGCAAAACAACTTTAGCTTTAATCCGTGATCAAAGTGAATGGCTGCCTCGTTACTGATTTATCTTACTTAAGGAACACAAACATAAACTTTTTAAAAATCTATTTAATTAATTAAGGACCCACATAAACTAGGCAGGGAAAACTGTAGACCTATTTAAAGTAGCCAGTTTTAATACTTGGAAAATCGAATCAATACTTTTAAAAAAGCAATGTATGTTTAACAGTGTAACTGTAAAGTTATATTCCTAGGGGAAAAAAATGCTGCCATTCTTTCATCTTTTGTTTATCAGTCAAAAAGTTAACTATAGCTCAGATTATAGAGATGTTAAGATAATTATTAGGTTATAACTATATGTGTTGTCAGTATGAGTCTATCCAACTGTTGTCGTCTAAACTGTGCGGTGACCGCAGAAGTAAACAATGTGCTTATTGTGGAAAAATAAAAGCGCTGCCTTATCACGAATGCGTTTTCTGTTGCCGATTGTTGGGTTTTCTAATCCTCGATTAAACGCAGCGGCGCTCAGTTGATCTTCCAGTTAAGATGCGACGCTTGTTCGAGTGCGCCGCTTATTTCAAAATAAATGTAGCACCCTGGTTAAAATATCGCATAAAGAGAATGATGTGAAACACGTATTAGATATGCACCATAATTTTATACGTATAATGCAATAAAAGTAATAACGTGAACACCAACGTCTCTTGGAATTTCACCGAGTTCGCTCCACAGATAGGTAGTCCCATTGAAGTTCACATTAAGAGGATTTTAGTTTATATCCAAGTTAGCGCCGTGGCGCTTATTCAAGTGCAGCGCTTATCAAATTATTTTAGGCCAAGGTACGGCGCTTATTAAATTATTTTATTTTAGGCCAAGGTACGGCGCTTATCAAATTATTTTAGACCAAGGTACGGCGCTTATCAAATTGTTTTAGGCCAAGGTACGGCGCTTATCAAATTGTTTTAGGCCAAGGTACGGCGCTTATCAAATTGCTTTAGGCCAAGGTACGGCGCTTATTAAATTATTTTATTTTAGTTAGCCCAAGATACGGCGCTTATTATATTTTAGACCAAGGTACGGCGCTTATTAAATTATTTTATTTTAGGCCAAGGTACGGCGCTTATCAAATTATTTTAGACCAAGGTACGGCGCTTATCAAATTATTTTAGGCCAAGGTACGGCGCTTATCAAATTGTTTTAGGCCAAGGTACGGCGCTTATCAAATTGTTTTAGGCCAAGGTACGGCGCTTATCAAATTGCTTTAGACCAAGGAGCGGCGCTTTAGCGAGGATTTACGGTAACTAGCTATTAAAATATTTCCCGGAGAGTTACTATATTAATCGGAGTTTAGTTCGCACATTATTAGAGATCATTTTTCGGAATAAAGCTGTTTCTTTTTTGAAAAGAAGTAATGAATACGTAGGCGTTTTAGTAAATCAGCTCAAAGTTCATCATTTTATGATACCAAACGTCTTCGTTGGAGAATACAGTCGAATGGACTGAAAAGTTAGTTTTCCGAAATTACCTAACTGCGGAAATCATTATAATCTTTTTCCTCTACACGCCTTTGTTTTTATAAGAACCAGTAAATTTTACCGAGGCTCATTGTTATTAATTTTTTGACGACTTCAGCCTCAATTTGTTCTTAAAATTGTTCTTATTTCCGTGAGCAGTTTTTATTGAAGAAAAAACAAAATAAAAACAAGATTTAAAAATGAAACGCCTTGCGCCACACATGCATTATACGGCTGAATTTAGAGGCGACTGACTACCTTCATGGTTTTTTGATCAATCCTCCGTACTCAGATTACAGTGAATCCTTTTATGTTTAATGCTGTATCGCTAAGTTAAATTAGTTGAGTTTCCGTTAATTATCGAGCCTTAGCCTGAGCTTGTTCTTAAATTTTTCTTGAATTTTGGCAAATTTTAGCCTCGTTGTTCAGTAAAAAGTTGGTCTTATAAAAAAAGCGTGTATTTCATTATTATTTCTGTTCAGTCCGTAGATTATTAATCAAAAGTAAAGCACCAAAAGCATTATTATTGCGTGCAGTTATTCTATAAGAACCCAAACATACTGACTGAGTGCTCTGATAGGCACTAGCGTCCGGGTAATCGGTTATAATTCTTACCAAAAAATATTCACAGATTCAAACTGAAATGATTGAAATAAAAAAAATTCTAGTTCATACATCTTTTTAAAAGTGTTAAAGGTGCTACACTGACTTATTTTAAAGATTCGATCTCTTAATCCCTAATCACATTATTCAGGTGTTTTTAAATCCTTCTTTTGTAAAATTTTGTCAACAAATTTACGTTTATAAAGAGAAACGCGATTCCAAAAAGCTAAAATATATGCGTTTCACTTTAAACTTTTCGACACAAGCTGAAGGATATTTTTGGCTGTAGAGCCGTTTCTTGGGGAGACAGAAATTCTGAGTGTTAGTGTCTGTCTGAAATTCTCCAAATGTTTTAGTAAATTTGTGACAATACAAACCGCACTGCAAACTCAGGACTCTCAGCAACAACGCTGACGGCAACAGCAGTTTTTGCCGGTTTTGTTTTATCTGATAACTGAATCCATCTGTATTCATAATAGAAGCGGCTAAACGGATTATGAGCTAGCCGTGGACAGAGGAAGCTGAGGTGTTCCATGCTTTGTAATCTAACTTTTTCTTCAGTTTTGTACACGAAAAATCTTACAGTATAACAACCAGTAAATTTTGGTCAAAGCTCATTGTTCTTAACCTTTTGCACAAATTGAGCTTCAATTGTTCATAAACCGTTCTTATTTCTACACCGCTAACAATCATTAAAAACTTTCAAAATTTGGAGCTGGTTTGTTCACATTAAGATTTTGACTTTGTTTTTGAAAAGTCACAAAACTAAGTAAGAGTTGCAACATTTTATAGTTACGAAGGTGTAAAACTACTTGCAAGTACACAAAAATATATATTCTGTATTTGTAAAAGATAAGCCATGTTTTAGCTTAACTTGCTCTGTCAATAAAAATGAAGATTATGGATAGACAGACTGAGCCGAGCCTCCACTATTCTTAACGTTGTTCTTACTTGAGCCCGTTGTTATTATTCTAAAAATTGTTTTTATAAAAAAAAGCGTTTAGTGTGTCTTCATAAAAAGTTATCAAACAGAATATTTCGTTTTCCCGTATTAGTAGCCAGATTTAACTAGCCGGAGAGGTAAATCGATTTGCACTGGAAAGTTATATAACTGAGTCAATTATTATGATCAGTAAGATATATTAGTTATAGCTGGAAATTGATTATTTCCAGTTTAGCAACTGTGTATAATTCTGTTGAACAACAAATATTTCAAGTTTCTGTCTCAATATTGTCACGAGAACACTTGTTTTTGCCCTGTCATCGAGAAACGATTTCACAAATTTAAAAGAAAACTACCTGAAAAAGTAATTATAACGCAGTTTTATAGCTCGTTTTTACTACGGCTAGTGTAATTGTATTACAGCACTTAGTTTTCGGTACTTTTACTAAAAACTAAGTGCTGTAATCGTGTGTTGAGCCCAAGGGAGTTTTTTTTCCAATTTTAAAAAATGATTTCACGTTGGCAAATAAAGTTCTTTTGTTCAGTTGTGATCATTTAGCCTGAGAGGTAAAACTAGCCATTTTTCCTTTACGATTCAATCGAGTTTAAGAGATTTACTTTATTTTAATGGTAATTTTACGAAACACAAGCTTTATGGATTATTATTGCAAGAAAATCGGCTTTCACTTGTTCATATCTTTTTATTTGCATTCGTGTTTGGCCTCACCGGAATGTTTTGTTGTTTTGACTTTGTACTAACGTTGTTTTAGAGTGATTTTGGAATGCGATATAAAGCACTCTAGAAATATCACGTTTGCTCAAAAAATAAAACAAAACGCAGCCACAGCACGTAAGTTTTACTTTGAATAAACAACTTTTCTCAATAGTTTTTAATTATCAGATTACAGCGACATTCCAGCTTAAGCATAACTGTTCAGTTGTACTTCTTAGTTATTTCAAAAGATCCATAAATGTAGTGATCTTTGTCAAATTTAAAAATTTGTTGAAAAATGCCCTTGCAAGTGATGTTCTAACGTGTTATCCGCTACCCGACTGTGTTGGATGTTTGTGTTAGATGATTCTTAGACAGTTCAACTGTCAAAACTTACACGGTGACCACCTGTCAAATTGTCGCCTTGTCAAAAAAGTAATCGGTAATTTCAAAAACGCTTTTGTAATTAAATCGGTAACTCCAATAAAATTATAAAGCACAAAACAATCTGCTGCTGGTACCAAAAGAAATTTATTTGGAAGCCTTTTTAATATGCGCACAATTTTGATCCTCAAGTTGTTCTTAATTCACCAACTGTGTTTCGAATTAAACCCGTTACTGCTTTTGGCGTGAGCACACGTGGCTTCGTAGTTTGAGGTGAGCTGAAGTGAAGTATTTACATTTAACCGATTTAGACAACACTTAAATTACCCTAATAAAACAAACGCAGTTTGAGCAACATCGAATGAAATAAACCTGCAGTTTGATTATAAAGCAATTTAGCTGCAAAAACGTCGGGCTTGACTTTTCAGCGTAAAAAATCAGAATGTTTATTGCCATATGTAAAACTGATCAGAAAACGCTCTCCCTTAAACTGATTAAAAGTTTAGAAGCTTAAAACTTAACAAACAACCTAAAAAATTGTTGAAAAAAAATGACCACGATACGTACTGTCGCATGTGATGTAAATGTTATTAATAATAGAGCTTTTAATTATTATTTGATATAGGCTTTAGGCTTTAATTTCGGTTTGAACCATTTGTTTACAAGCGCCGTGCGGTTTAATATCTTGATATAAAATTTCCGTCGGTACGTAGTCAGGACGAAACTGAGTCCATTCCTGTAACGAAGAACCAGCTGAAAGAGAGAGTCAGTAGAACGGCCACTGGAAAGTTCTTAAGAGGAGAATCCGCACGTATTCCATGTGAAATTTGCCGTATTGAACAATCAACGTGTATAAATTCGCTCATTATAACTAATTTGGTTATTTTTTGTAAACAGAACCCATCTGACTACCTCATAAAACAGCGACAATCTAACTTACTCTGTTTGCGAAAACTATGCCTCTCTAACTTTGTTTTTTGCGTTATTCATTGAAACGAAGCAGTCACTTGGGGAGGTCGTTGAGACCGTCTATGGTAAAAGAGCAAAAGTGTTTGTTTTACCGACTAAAATTTCCACCGCAGCCATTCATGGCAACGGTGGGCGATGGAGGGTCGTTGCCAGCACTGTATTTAGATATTTAGATAACAGCTTTCTTCATTTAAACAATTTTTAATTGATCTAAACTCTGTTTGTCCACGCTTTGTGTACCAAAGGTGTAGAGTGTCTGCGACGAAGGCTATAGTGTTAAAACGAGTCAGTCATCGTTCAAACTTTAATAGTACAAACATTGCTGTCTGTCTACATGTTTAGTTTTGAGATTACTTTCAGAGACAAATAGCAGTGGGCCTGTGTGTTGTACAAGCTTTGAATTTTATAAAAAAGTTTTCATTATCAGGTATGGCTTTTCCAACAGTTTCTTTTTTTATCATTTGTATTCGTATGGCTTCAACTCTTCATATCAGCAAGTTTAGTTTTTTAAAAGTTTTTTTGGCCATTGAAAATTTAATTTCTGTCGGGGGTATCATTTTAAGAAGCCAGGAGATTTTGTTTTAATCAAATTTACTATATTATGGTAGAGGATTAGTGAACTGTTTGTTTAATGAAAAAATTAGTCAGTTGATGATAATTATAATAGCGATTCCTAGGACTGCACTAGACTATATGATAATGAGGTAGACAATTAACTTATTCCTATTTTCTGGACTCACGCAAACGACATAGATATTTGGAATACATGCTTCGCATTATCAAGACACCGAAGAATGTTCAGACCGCTACTAAAGCTATACTTTATAGTTGAAACTCTTCAGTAAAGTCAAATGACAGAGAAATTACTGATGTTTTTCTTTTCTCATCCACATGGGTTGAAAACATTATTTTTATAACTTAAATATAGGGTGCGATTGTTTACAGATGATCTGTCTATATTCAATAAAAGCTTTTGCCAAAGTTTCAAAACAGTGTCTAAAAAGCACTATCATATTTTTTTTGCTGTCAGCTGCTATCTGTGACTTAAAACAAAGCCGCTGTTGCGCGGTGCATCTGTTACAGCGGCCTATTGGCTAAAAGTAGTTATTTCATATTCAAGATAAAACCTCTATATATTCCGATGTGTTTCCACAAACTAGAAATGAGTTTACAGATTCGATTACATAGTGCTGCGGTTCCATAGTGCAACATAAACTGTCCAGAAAGCAACCGTTGCTACGCAACATATAAGTGTTTTTAGAAATTGACATTTCCAATTTACGTTATAATAGTTAGTTTTAAAGCATTTTATGTAAGAGTCGTTGTCGCAGTAGTCTATGAACATAAACATATTAACAGGTGGAGATAATATAATTAAATTAACAAAATTCGCATTTTTTATTTTTTACTTTCTAAAACATTAGCGAAAGTGTAAATTACTTTAATTTTCTCTTAAGCTAATTGCTCATCCACAAAATGTTTTCTATAAAAGCGCCACTCTTTTAATCGCATTTAAAACATCTGTGAAGAAGTAGGAAAACTACATGCAGCTGTAAATATACCTGCTTTTTCCCTTAGCAGATTATAAATAAGTGCTTAAAGGTTTCTAAACCTACGCTACAAAATATTGACTAAATGAATGCCATTCAATATCCTTTTATCGAAGCTTGATGTCCAGTTTCTCATTGTATTTTTACAACCGGTTTCGGAAAAAAAAATTACCTTTACTATTACTAAATGGCAGAAAATTTAATGCAAATTGGTGACTCTACGTTTTATTTGAGTCAATCTTTATCTGGTTTGAAACTATTGTTCAAATTTATTCTCAACGTAAAAATAGAACCATAGGAAAACGTTTGATTAAGAAAACGAACGATATAAATTTAAAGTGACGCTTTGATACCGCTGGCATCATTATCAGAGTAAATATAAAAAGTTCTGCTTGTGAATCATATTATGCGTTTGTGAATAACACTTTATTCCCAAGAGGTACAGTCAATCAAACAAAAAGAGTTCAGTTTATTATTAATGATGAGTTTGCGAATAGAATATTGAATTCCAAAGAGGGTACCGTTAAACAAAATCTTTTGCACGCTCAGGATCTGAATAAATGTTTAGCTTAGGCTGTCTTGCTCGGAACGAAGATCAGTGATGCCCATGAATTATTACACAAAGAGTAGATTAGCGGGAGTAGTTCTAACAAAAGAACAAGAATTTAAGGAACAACAGCATCATTAAGTGCTTTTATCTTTGTGGTTTGTTTTTATTGTTTTATTCAGCATGTACTGCAACTCATAGAAAGCTGGATAAAGAAAGTAGCCAGTGTTACCAAAAGTATTATCAGCAAATTAGATTCTTCAGGATACAGGTTACAACCAGTTGAATTTCATTGCATCTCGTTTCTTTGGCTAACTACCTAACAGTATACCACAGTTTTAGTTAAGTCCTCGAACAACTTTGAAGACTGTGCTTTTGAAATAGGTTGCATTTCCCTGTATGTGGCAGGAGCAACATTGGTTTACTTGCTATATCCTGTTTACCATTTCTACGTGTAAGAATACTGCACAAGGAACTTGGGAATTTGTGTAGCTGTGGCTCAGTTACTGAAAAATGTTACAAATATTGATTTTATGCCACCACATTATAAAGGAACGACAAGGATCCTGAAAAACCACAGGTCGTCCAAGCACATACTTAGTGTAAAGATAGCACAAATTATATCAACAGCTAGATTTAAGTTATATGTAAAATCGGTGTTGGTACAACTATAATATGAAATAAAATTTTAAAATAAGCATTCTTGTGGACTTGCTTACTTTCTTCTCGGGATATATTGGGCATTTTTCATCCTTGGAGTTCTTTCAGTTCTTCTTCTAATTGAAAGGTTTTCTGTTAAAACAAGATTAAAAATCCGCACAAGCTCAAAATGAAACAACTTTAAGACATAAGGTCTTAATCTTTTTTATTCTGTTAGAAGTAAATGAGTGACTTAAGAATGTGTTGCTTGTTTTACTCATATTTTAGCTATTTTTATTTGGTACGATAAAGGAATCTTTATAAACTTGATAAGCAAAAAACATTAGTTTTGGGTTTGGGAAACTTATGTCGAAACCCAGGTGTGTTCAAAGTATTCATAGTTTATTAGTTGCAAGTTAAATTATAACTGTTCTAAGTGAATTACAAGAAACACAAAAATTTCTAAAACTTTTTCCTTTTTATAGTTTTCTACTGTACTACAAAAATTACTTTCTAAAACTTTCCTTTCCTTTCCTTCTCCTTTACTTTACTTTACTTTACTTTATGTTAGAAAGTGTTTTTATGTTTCTATCTCAAAGGCATAGACTTAATTATCACCCTAGTTGATTCATATACGACTTTTATTGTTCCACATCTCATGACAAAGCTAACGATTTTTGACCCTTTTTATAAAATTTGGAATTTTACGCTTGTCAAACCAACTTGACTTTTACTATAAACAACGGTCTGGTTGCAATGCCCAGGTTGTCACCTGGCATCAAATTTTTCTCCAATATGTGGTAAGGCAAACACCTATCTGAAGTCAACAAGTGCAAATATATGTTTACACATTTATTCTTCTCACGCTTGAAATTGTCACCCATTCTAGCTCTATGTATGAGGTGCAGAACAAATTCGACAAGCTTTAAGTTTGCAACACAGTTTTGTTTTGCTTTTGTTTTATGTGTGTTTCCAACTCTGGAACAAAATTCCAGAAGAATCTCGAGAAAGTTGCCCAAGGAAAACATTCAAGAACAGATTGAGATCGCGTTTATTCAATAATTTAGAAAAACTAGGATACGATGCCAAAATCTCCAAGCTGGATTTATCAAAGATGCTTTGACGAATCACAATCATTACCATTCAATGTTGAGATTCAACTGTTTTCTTTTTGGTTTTGGACTACCATCTGCATGCATGTGCTATAGCCATTTATCACTATCATTCCTTTTACAATACTATTCACTTCAGCTAGCTTTGTTACATGATTAATTATTTGACTCATTTTCTCAAACACAAACCCGCCCCGATTAGCTCTGCTACTTGCGTGTCCGTGTGTAGCTTACAAATTATCAAATTATAAAGAAACTTGAAACTTGAATATGTGACAAAAAAATTTCCTTTTTTTTGGTTATGGATTAAGATTTTGTTTTGTGAACAAGTGATCTGGTACTTATTCTCTTTGCTTTTCAAAAGAAATCTTAAGTTTCTCCCCATAGCTATTACGATTTGCTAGCCGGATTTGTTGGGCAAAAATCACTTTTCAAACAAACTGACTGCGAGGGTGTTAGAATAAAACACTGTTCAACTTGTAAATTCTGTTTATTTAAAATATATGCAGTACTGCTTAAACTAAGAGAAAATGCTGTGATATTTAGTCACACATTATGGATCAACTTTGAATTTTGATTCCGTATGCGGAAAAAGGTTCAAACTCATATCATGAATATCAATTGAGTTGAAACTGGCATTTTTCCTACGCACCGGGTATCGCCGTCTGCTTCACTGAAATCAGAGTTAAACGCTTTCTGATTTTGGGAGGACTTTAGAGAGTATACGAAAATTATGACTGTCACTATTATGTTAGTCATGCACCATTATAATTCTCCCAAGTACTCTGACAACACTCAATTTCCTCTCTTAGTTACCAAAATCATTTTAACATCAGTTACTGCGGGTGTATTAGGGCGGTAAAGTTTCCGTCAGTCATATGGCGGCTGTGACGTCATTTTTCCAAAGAGGTGGCCTCGTGCACCTGTTAGATTTTGTAATTACTGTACACTTCCACTCCACATAAAGGCAGGCACACTAAGACTAGAAGCCAACTTCGCAAGGGAGTGAGCTGCTGCTTAAAGATCGGCTTTGTTTACCGTGAACTCAGAGAAAACCTCCATTTTCCCATTTGTCACAAGTTCGTAATGCCAAAGGCTTTTCTTGTAAAAACTAAACGCGTTTCCTTATCAAGGAACCCAATCAGTGTGAAAATCTCGTCTGCACAAAACTCAGGTTTGTTTTAGAACAGCCCAAATGTCACATTCAGTGTTAGATTTTTATGATTTGACTTGCAAGCAAATGCGAAATGAAATTTTTTCCCAGCAGAATTTGAAGAGTTTGTCAGTTTGGGTTTAACACAAAGCGATGAATCAATTGATAGCTTGGTTAAGTATAACGACCATAGTGTAAGAAAGACACAAATGCCCTCAGCGGTAGAGATATAAACAGCCAAATCTTTTTTCAGTTTTTTTGGCGACGATTTTACAAGTATATATACACGAATTCTCGGTTTCGGCTTTAAAAGCTCGTTTTCTTATAAAAATCCTTTTTTCAACAGAAGTGAATTTAACTACACCTCATCTTGGGGAAAAATACAAGAGTTCTTATTCATCTCGTACTGAAGGATCTGAAACTGGTCTTAAGAACAACTGGATCAAGGATATAAGATTTGCAAATAAACCAGTCTTTAATGGTGCTCAAGGTAAAAAGATTTGTCTAAAATTCTCCTTAAATGCTTCATATAGTAGCTAGTCCTTAAATGCTAGGCTGTTGAAACTGTTCTTAAACTGTACTGGCTTCTAAAACCTTGTTCGACTATCCAAGTGTTTAAATAACAATTTGCGGCTCAAATCAGTTTGTTGCGTTATAGTTCTTAGACAGATTGTTTTGTTCTGCTTTAAAAGGACAGCCATATAACTAAAGTATATAGGGTATTGTATATTTTACAGATATATAGTATGTCCGTAAAAACGTGCACGTGCCAGCTTGAATTAATCAGTTTGATTTCCCTCTGAAAAAAAGACATTACTAAAACCTCTAAGATTTAATTTTGTTTTGATTTATTCATAAACATGTGCTTGGCAAAGTTATTAACGGCAAATTTATATTATTTACTTACTAAGTTATCCTTTTTATTTATCAATCTTGTATACTGAATAGTTTGAGAATGTCATGCACAGTGTTTCATTTCAGAACACGGAATGGGGAAAAAGGGACTGTGTTTTGTAGTCAGTTTATTTAGAGTTTAGATTTTCAACGTTTATTAAACTCATTTGCATAATAACTTAACTTACCGGAGCCCAAAAACCAGCAAGAAGTGTTAAACAAAAGAAAACTGATTGCCCAAATGGAGTCTTTTCTTCACCTGGCTCGAGAAAAAGAAACACAAAATGAGAATTACTTATCTACTAATAAATCAAATTTTGCACTAACTGCCAAAATTTGTATGGCTTTATTGGTTTTACATTTTGATGAGAATATGTTTTAGTAACACAGAAAGAAAACCTAGTCTGTTGAATGAAGTCTTTGCCATATAACTTGTCTCTATTTTGGCAATTAAATTAAATCAGGCAACTCTTTTGAGAAACGAGAACTCACCTTAATAGGGAAAAAGTGTCTAGGTCGATGACGTCTTTCATTTGTTGGAATAATGATGTCTTTTAACGGATATCAACAAGAATAGTCCACTCTGTGGGGAAGAAAAGAAATTTGAATAAGAATAAAAAAATCTCAGTATAGATCAGTGATTCCAGAAAAAAAGCAAAATTTGTCAACCCAGGCTTACATCAAAAACGATAACGTTTATGGGAATTGAAATAAAAACGTAATTTCTAAAAAGCAAATAGTATAAATTCTAAAAGTTTTTGTGAGACAAAACAACTTTTTTTAAAAGATGTTTGGACTATTTTATCGTGTAGTGCATAATATTAAGTTCATGATGCAAATAATATGCTAAGATGTGTTAGTGATTTTGTGGAAACAGCTATCTTTATCTCTTAGTGAAAAATAAATTTATATAAGCTGGCTTTAAGTTGTTGAGAATAAACTCAAAAGGCGGACTTAGCAAAAAACAGAAGTAAAAAATAATCTTATTTCTATCTTTTAGATATAAAGAGCCCAAGCGTATAAATTTGCGTGCAATTGTTAAAATTTAGACTTATATATATATAAGCTTGCGCGAATTAGAATATAAATTACAAAAATGAAAAGTATAATTAATTTTATGAAATATTACTTCAAAAACTTACTGTAGGTACTGCATGATATGATTTGTGGAAGTTTGTGGGTTCTTTTAACAAATTCTTGTTGTTGCTAATGTATTGCGGGATTTCGGAGCCTCATGCATTAATTTTCTACTAATCAAAATATGAACTATATAAAGAGATTGTGACTCTAATCAATATCAGTCAATTTATCTTGGCAACTCTGATTTCGTTCAAATCTCATTGCGCTTAAGATCATTAATAGATAAAATTCCCGATGACAGTACAATTACGTGCTATGTCAGCTTGTTCGAAAAAAAAAAACATCCTGTGATTTAGTCGTAGGGGATTTTCTGCACATTGGGAGTCTCTTTAAACGCTCTCTGTTAGTGACAGCTGCCTTTTAAAGTGATTTAAAAATGATTTATGCTCTTGCCGGATGTTTGTACGAGAGTCGAAATTATGCACAGGGTTTTCCATAAAAAAAATACTAAAATGAATATTGAATTGAAAAAAGGGAATTAGTGAATGAGCCTTTACAAAGCTAAAGAAGCAGTTTTGGAAAGGCACTGTACATGTTATTACCATCATCATCATCATACGTTCATGAAATTGATGCAATATGAATTTGCAAAAAAGTGGAGCTTGATTTTTCCTGGAATAAACGTTTTAAACTGCCTTTTTGTTTTATCAACGTTTGGGTCAATTTATTGACTTCCTAGGTTGTTTTAGAACTTCGTAAAAATCACTTTGCTGATCATAAACCATCTAACATTTAGTCCTGTTCGTAATAATTCTTTCACAAGGAACAAAATGAAGAACCAACTCGGACCTATTTTTTTTTTCAAAAAGCAATATAAAACTCGATAAACCTAAAGCGGTTAGTTCCTTACCAGTAAAATATGAATTGAAAAGGACGGTAGTATATTTGATCTTTGTAATAAAAGATGCTTTGCCTTTTGAAGTTCTTACTGTCTTTAACTCTAACTAGTATGCTAAAAAACAAACAGAATTAAACTCTTGGCGTTAAAAATTGCTTTAACATATTTTCCCAGTGCAAAAACGTAGTGTTTGATACCTCACGTGACTAAAAATCATGTGACCTAAAATTAAATCAAACTCGAGTTTCTGGCCACGCTCAAACAATTAGGAAACATAAACTTTGTTGCAGTAACAAGGTTTTTTGCTTATCCCCCATAATGTTTCTTTCTACAGATCTAGCGCAATCGATGGTAGGAAACTGTTGTTATGATTACAGTGGTGGTGAAACTGTTCAATGCTTGGTGTGGCCTTTTGATCAACACCATTATTTTAGAGAAGAAACGAGACGATTCCGTCACGACCTGGATTTCGTGTTGAGTTCCCCGGGTTCTGTTGTCAGGCAGGAGACTGCTGAAACAGCAAAAAAGAACAGATCCCAAAAGAAGACTGACGTATCAAAGCAGACCGGTCAGTTTGCTTGCAAGACATGTCAGAAGGAGTTCTTTACTCCCCACGGCCTGGAGGTGCACGTGCGACGCTCCCATTCAGGAGCACGGCCGTACGGCTGCGATATATGCAATAAAGCCTTCAGCCACCACATCAGCTTGGCACAGCACAGGAAAACACACTTCACAGTCAAGATTTTCGAGTGCAAGAAGTGTGGCAAGGTTTTCAAGAGATCTTCCACCCTGTCGACGCACATGTTGATCCACGCTGATATACGACCATTCTCATGCGCCTTTTGTAACAAGAGATTTCACCAGAAGTCAGATATGAAGAAACACACGCTTGTTCACACCGGAGAGAAACCGCATAACTGTAGGCAGTGTGGTAAACGCTTTAGCCAGTCTTCCAACCTGATCACACACAGCCGAAAGCACATGGGTTTCAAGCCTTTTGCCTGTGAAGCCTGTGGCAAGTCCTTTTACCGGAAAGTCGACCTTCGCAAACATGAGCACGTTCACGCCGATAAACGCCCTTCCCCAAAAAACTTTCTTACAACTTTAGAAGACGAAATCGTAGAAAGTGCGATGTAAATTTTCCAACAGAGAAAAGTTAAATCGTAAACTACCAGCGTAAAAGTAATTGCTTAAAATAACAGATTAATATAAATTTGTGTTGAACTATTCCGTGCTATAGTTACGAAGCAAAAAATGACAAGTTTAGAAAGTTCTTGAAGACAATAAATAAAAATAAGGAAAAACTAACTTTTGCCGTAGAACTGTAGAAAATGTCTGCTTGCTTGTAGAAATTTGCAGTTTTCTTTAACTAATTGTAGTTAAGTTTAATTTAAAAATTAAGCTTTATTAGAATAATTTTAGGACAGGTGAAAAGGTTTAGCTAAGAGCGGAAAGAAGTTTACTTCAAATTTCCACCGAACTTAAAATGTAGCGAAAATAAATCTATTAAAATTATCATTAAAACTTCAACTTAGTGTCACTGACTTGTGAAATGAACAATCTTTAAAACCATCCCAGTCTCAATGGTGGAGTTGATATGAATTCCGCCTACTGTGGGAGTTGTTCTGGTGGCGCCTCGTACTCACGGCTTTTGCCTAGAAGGCGGGAAAAAGAAGAAGGCTCCCCTCTCGCCGTTTAAAACGTCTCATCTCGCTAACCATGTTAAAATATTTTTACAATTATAGAATAAAGTTGCACGTACTTATTCACCTATAATTATAAATCAAATTTTTAAAATTCTAAATTATCAAGCGTATCAGATTGTTATAACAATACCGAAGAATTGTCTTCTGGTTCTCCCACCATGCATTACGTATTTGAACTATTTTTATTTTTGTTGTACTTATGATTAATTTATCAAGCAAATTATGTTAATAGATAAATAATTAAATAAATAAAACAGGAGGAGATACAAAAGGGAACCAAATGATTGCCCTCTCTTAAAAAAAATTTTGAAGGGTATTAAAAAATAACAAAAACTATTTTAATTAACATTTTTGTTTTTCCCCATCTTAGCT
>JAOBYJ020127654.1:0-10140 GCA_025403565.2 Palythoa heliodiscus | reverse complement strand
TTAAAAAAACTAAATATTAGTCTTGTATATTACCAATTTTACTAGCTAAATCAAAACAGGTTGATCCATTTATTTGAAAAGAATTTCGCACTTTAGCAAAATTAAATGAAATAATATTCAAAGACAAAGTACCTAGAATCAAGCAGTAGCCACTTAAGGTAAATTTTGAATTCAGAAAGCAAACAGCCCTAGATGTATGCTTTTTCATTTCGGTTTTTTTAATCAACAGAAAATTGGTGAAATAATTGTATATGTTTATAAGAAACCAATAACTTGTTAGTGAAGTCTGACTTTCCTCAAAAACAATTCATACACAGAATTTCTGAAAGTGTAGGTTAAAACTTAAGAAGAAAATTTACCTCTAAAAATTGTTGCTTTAAAAAATCAACTCTTGAAAACCGGTGTTTATTTTGAACAAGAATTTTTATTCCGATTCACAACATTTAAGCTTTTTACAGCAGACGCAAATGTGAGATAACTTGATTAAAAAAATACTATTATCGCTATTCATTATTCATAAAGCATATTTGTAGCTTGACTGTTTATAAATATCTAAGATTAGCTTTTAATAACTAAGATCCGATAAGTTTAAGCAGTTAAAGTTAAATAGAAGTATTATGTTTACTTGGAACTTTCACAATTTAATTGATACATCGAAATAGATTTTGCGCTTCGATTATCAAAATTTATGTATCTGCACGACTTTGCGTGTGCGAAAAGCAAATTATTTGGAAAAATTTTCTCTTAAGCTTGAACGTGCTAGACCGAATTATTTGTTATCCTTCACAGCGGGAACAAAAGTCCACAAAAAATCCGTTCAGTTCTTTTCTTGAGATTAGCAGACACTGCCTAGAATCCAGAGGGGTTAATGTTTACCCTATCTTTTATCTTTCTTCATAATCTTTATTGCATGATAGTATTATAAATATCCGGCTTCAGCCAGTAAATTGATTTGAGTGTTTTAGGGGGAGGTCGCACTTAAGCAGAATTCTAATTTTCGACTGCAGATTTTCACACGAAATTTGTGGTCGTTGATTTTGGGCCAAAATATAATTTAAGCAGTTTACAGTCGCAATATCTGCTGCAACTTCGTTATGCAAACAGAGTGCTGTCACAGCAAAACTGACTGTGTAAACAAAAATATGAATTCCCATGTTATTGATCTAGAATGAATACACCAGATCATATCTCGCGAAAGAGTCATGTTTGCAGACTCTGACCTTGTAAACAATCATGCGTCGGGAAAAAGCTCTGCTGCTTTCTTCGGTATTCATACTTTTTTAAGTACTCAGATATAAATGCAGCAGACATTTTTCTGTTTTACCTTTACGGATTGCTCCACAAGCAAACTCTACTCGCAAACATTGCAGCGATTCGAGAGTGCAGAAGACGGAGACTCATTAGCACCGGCCTCCATATCATTGGACTCTGCTGCATCCGAATGAATGTTGATTTGAGGTTCATTGCTACGATTACAATATCCTTACTATTTCTTCATTTCTTTATGTAATCCATAGCTTCAGAGACAGTGTACTGACATTACAAATGGATTTCTATTTATTCAAATCGATTTTCTAAAATTTAGCGTGCCCCACCCATACACTACAGAGTCTTTGATCTTTTTGATCATTTTGCCGAATTTACGGAATTTTTCGATCAGTCCTAAAACAGGGTCGTATTTTAAAACTGCTAATGTTGACAGATGTAACTGAAAAATAAATACTTCTTTTCCAATTTTATCTACATATTTGTTTAGACATTTGAAACAAACTGATTGTTTCTACATAGCTTAAGTTGGCTCTTGCTTTCTTGAAGCTGAATTTCAGACTTGGACAAACAAAATACACGTTGGAATTTTATCCTACTGGGAATATAACGCACCCAGATAAACTGGCAAGACTTTACATTGACAAAAACGTGCAATAAAAGTAAGCTGCTCAGTGGAGGTGTCAGTGACGATTATTAGTTTGCGGTTTGCTTGATGAATGGATATCACTCCTAAATCATGCTTACAAAATTATATACAAGCATATTGATAAGCTAGATTTTTGGATACCCCACGTTCGCTTGCTACGGTAGAAGGGACACAGCTATTACGAATCTTTTTGTTTTGTTCTATATCGCTTAGAATGTTTTCTTAGGTAATGATTATAATCCGTAGGCGTTGCATATACTGATTGTAATTTTCTCTTCAGTTGAATAACGCTTCAAAATATTTCAGATCTATATATGATAAAGACTTTTAGCTCTAAAAGTATATGTATGATATCAAAGATTATTCGTTGTTTTACTCACGAAATTTTGTTAAATTTTTTATTGGATCCCAGTCAAGCGAAACTTTGTTTAATAATAATGCTGCTTGTTGGCTCTGAACTGGCAAAAAAAGAAATGCTTATTAATGCAGTAGATGCAAAGCAAACCAAACCTAATTGAAATCTTACGTTTCCCACATCTTCATCTTTGCTTTACTTTATAGCAATCTCAAATATTCTCAGTAGCTGGGTAAAACAGTTCGAGTTTTCTTATTAATTTCATTTTTATTCTTTTACTCTTCTAAGGAACTAATTACAAGACAGTTAATAAAACTGAACAGATGCTCGGCCAAAAAGGAGGCGTCATTGCCGGTGGTTTCTTCATTGGTTTAATTGAAGCATTTGTCTTAAAATGGCAATTAAGACTACATAAGTGAGGATATACAACAACAAAACATGATTTTAGTAAGTTTACCGTTATACCTTTATAGTCGTTGTCATAAATAATTTCTTCAATCTTTCAAAGGTAGAGACAGTTAATAAAACTGACCAAATGTCCTAGCAAAAAGAAAGACTTCATTGCCGGTGGTTTTCTTCATTAGTGTAATTGAAGCAATTGTCTTGAAATGGAAGTTAAAACTACTGAGATAAGTAAGGTATAGCAACAACAAAAAGATCTGACGTCAGTAAGCTTAGCGTTTGGCCGTTATAGTCGTAATCATAATTCTTCAATCTCATTTTCAAAGCTATATATTAGAATGAATTAAACGAATCTAAGTTAATGCTTAATTTTCTTCAAGCGCACACTCAATCTTTAGAAAACGAACCTAATCAGTGCTGTTTTATTACCGATAAAGTTGGTTTTCGACAGGATATTTAAACCTCTGTAAACGTAGAAAGTTGACAATACAAGCTAAATGAAGTACTATATAAATAGGAACTATACATCTTACTTTAAGTTCAATCGGTGCTGAGGTTAAGCTTGTTAACACCTACGGAACACACTATCCTAACACGATGCCTTCAGCAAACATAAGCCAAGATCTAGCGAGCTATTTCTGTCTTTTCGCGTGGAAGAAAGAATATTTGACAGAATCAGTGTATTTAAACCTGGTTCTTTCGGTAATTATCAACTCGGTTACGCTCCCGTTAACAATCCTTTTTAACGGCCTTTTAGTTTTCATCATTTTTTTTAAATGCAATTTGAGGAAAAGAATGAGTAATCTTGCTATCGGATACTTAGCCATAACTGATGTCACTGTCGCTGTATTCGTTCAGCCAATGTTTTTAGCAACTGAATTGTGTCGAATGAGTGGACAATGCAATATATGCATTCTCGACACCACAGTCTTCTTTGTAGCTACTGTGCTATGCCGATCTTCTATCAACCATCTCATCGTGATTGCTTGGGAGAGATTCGTTGCCATAAAATACGCCCTTAAATACGAAGTGATTGTAACAAAAAGGAAAGTCTTGTTTGGAATCCTGGCCGCGTGGCTCGTTTCATTTATCTTAGAAGGAATTCTTCTTTTGGAACTGTACTCAACTGTTCCAGCATTTTTTTCATGTATTCATTTTGTTCTTTCTTTCTCATTAATAGTTTATTTCTATACAGTCATCTACATGGAGTCAAAGCGACATCGGCGTCAGATTAAAGCCACCATACCACACTGCCAAGTAGCAAAAACTAACATCGCAAAACAAGAGTTGAAGATGGCTAAAACGATTGCCATTATGATTTTGTGTCTTACGACTTGTTATGCAACTTGTGTTGGTATTGGAGTAGGCAAAACTTTTTTTGTCCCTGTAAACTTGTCCAATATTTCTTCATGGACAATTATCTCCTCTTGGCAATATACTCTAATCTTTCTAAACTCTCTAATCAGGCCCTTAATATGCGGCTGGCGTGTAAAGGATATGAAAGAAGCTGGTAAAATGACTTTTTTACCGCAAAAGAGCCACGTTAAACAAATAACAGAAACAAACATTGTACTGCAGTTAGGTGAAGAAGGAAAAAGACATCATGAAGGAAACGTCAATGCCCAAGATAACGAAGGCGAAAGTCCAGAAAGTGGCGGAGGCCCAGTAAGGAACTATGCTTTCGAAATAGAACTGACAACACATGAATGTTTCAGCTCAAGCATGAACATCGATGAGACAGGCCGTATTCCAAAACGTCATAGCTTACCACTACTGAAAACACCCAATCATGATATCCATAGATGCTCAAACACCGACTCTAAGCTTATTGAACGAAGGAAATCACAAACGGATAGAAATGAAATAAAAGTTACGGCAATGGTTTGCCTGACTCCTGTACATCTACAGAACGATGTTGATTATGTTTTGCCTGGAGAAAGTACAAGGGGCAGTCTTTCGCAATAGCTGAGGTTTAGAACCCTTGCAAAATATGAAGCACATAGACTATAGTTCTATTTCAGTGGTAGGACGATAGATAAAGATTCGTAATATTCCAGATGATACGGATTTAAAATCAATGCCTTCAATTGGGACACTGTGGAAACAGTTTCTTGGTTCTGAAAATGAGGAAAAACATAACAAGCAAGCATCCGTTTTCTTGGTTTTCAAGCAACAGGTGGAGATCATTGTATACGTAACAGGCAGTAAATCCTAACTAACAACAATCAGATAAGAAACTGTCTACCTTCCATTCAACGTTGACGACTATTTCACGAACTGGCAAAAATACAACAGAAGAACTTGCTGCTATTCGTCCACAAAGTTGCAAGGCAGATAGGTGGAAAACGTAAGGTGAATGGAGCATCATATGTTGTTGTAAATATGTTTATGTATTACTAAAAATCAATTTTAGTAATATTATTGATTATCAAAAAGTCAAAGTATATTTTTTTGTAAAGTATTCTTTGATGGGAACAGAAGCTAATAGTTTGGAGTCCTAGGAAGGGTCGGGTTATCATTGAAAGAAGGTACATGTCATTGTACAATAGACTCGGAGTAAAGTTTTGAGCTGCGTAAAGACTGCTTCACACTAGCGACGTAAGCACAAGCTCAATCGCAATTGTTTTAAAAATCCTTCAAAGAATCTGTTAAATTAGCTTCATCAAAGTTAAAAAACTGGAAGAAAAAGGCAAAAATTGAAGAAAACAAAAAAAATCAAACAAAAAAAGAAGAAAATAAATCCGATAATACAGTAACGTGTGACGTAGTGACGTAGCGGTGTCATGGAAACGGTAGCGCACGCTCGATAGAAAATCAAATGGCTGTTCCTCTCGTTTGATATGAGAGATCTCTTCTCGCAGGGTAATGAAATAAAAGACCGTTAAGAATGATTACAATCAGACTTGCGTAAAAACACCATTCCAAAACGTCTTTAGATGTTTGGAAGTTGTGCATTTCACTGAATATTTTTTACGAGAATCCAGTTTATAAAGATCATGAGGCTCAAAATCCCCTGAAAATTAAGAATTATTTAAAACTCAGCTCAGACTCAGTTTTATTTTTCAGCACTCTAAAATATTTTAGTGCGCGCGTTCCCGTAATGAAGCCCTTCTACTGTCAACAGAAAATGTTCGTCGGTAAAGAGTATTTGATGTATAAGAGATTTAGGCTGAAATTTTTGAAGATATGTTAAGAGTCGTATTTAAGAATTATTGGAGGCTTAAAATTGCTGGGAAATCTAAAAATTATGAGACTTACCCGAAGTTTTGTGATTCTTATAAAAAAAAATATTCAGTGTGGTAGTCTCAACTGTTAACCAAAGGGAGGCTCAAGTGATTGATTAGTGTTTCATTTTTAACTAAGGATTAATCCAAGGCAATTTTGAAGATAAAAAATAATTTTCTGCATGCAAGTGATATGTAACCCACAATTCTAGCTTAAGTTTTTAAACCTTTCAGTATATCTTTTTATTTTCAGAACTGGAGTTACGAAAATACTATTTTGACATACAAACACTAAAAATAGTTTCTTACTGTTTAGCACGTGGATAAACATTTACTCGGACACCAAGGAAACTGTTTTTAGTGTTTAGAACGTCAAAATGATTTTTTCCTAACTCCAATTCTAAAAGTAAAAAGATATGGCGGTCTGAAAATTTAGCAAGAATTTCGTTGCACATCACAAAAGAATAAAGAATGGCATGTTCCAAACAAAGTAAGTCAGCTGTCACTAGATGGAGTGTCCTAATAAAGTTCGTAGATTCCAGTTTCTTAAAATTTTTTCAATGAGCGGGGGACATGTTGCCGGATTCGATAGCTTGATAGTAACCAAAAATATCCAGACATAGTTTGAATATTTCATGGCCAAGTGGCTATCATTTATTTTTATTTCATGGCATTAAAATCTGGTGGTTACTATTTTAAAATTGCTTGAAGGAAACAAAACCAATGCTTGGTTATTTTACTGGAAGTTTACAAAAACTAAACCAAAATATTGCGTCTGCTATCAAGAGAAACCTGATAATTTCTCTCATCTATTATCATTGATAGAGAAGCTAAAATCTGAGAACTTATCAACAGAAGTGAAAAAAACACATGCAAATCTTTTTGCTATTCGACGACAAAATTGCGGAGTAGACAACTGGGAAGATGTTAATCAGCAAGTTAAAGTGAGCTCCGGTTAATGGGAGTGTTTGTTGTTAATATATTTGTAATTAAATGGTGATGAAAATACCAAGCCAGGTGAGAATCTTTGAAAAGTATATGAGGAAGTTTTAGTTGCAAGTACAGGGCCGGGTTGCTCAAAGGCTGGTTAACTTTCACCCTCGATTAAGCCAAAAATTCAAACAACAATTTTTTTTTGCCCAGGAACTATTTACGGTTTTTATAAAAGCTGTTCAGATTTTCCAAGAAAAAAAATTTTAAACTCAGAATTACAGCTTGAAACAGTGTACATTAGATTAAAAATTTATCACTGGCTTACTAAGTTAGAGCTAATTGGCTTCGAACAACTGAACAACTGTTGATTGAATTTACGTTATGCTAAAAAATCTAAATTTCGTTTTTATCTTATAGCTATAAAAAGTGTTGTTAGTGTTGTTGTATTAAACCATTTAAAGTTCAAAATAATTATTTATCAAAATAATTGCTTGCCATGTAGGATGAAATATATTTTATATTAATAGTCGACAAATTAAGAATCTCAAAATATTTTAAAGTTTTAGTTTCTATTTCCAATAAGTTTGTTTATAATATCATCTAATTAAGAGCTCTGGCAAAAAATAAATGACCTTTAGATGCTAGCTTTAAATGTATGTAATAGGTCGTTTTGGTTTAAACGTAGAATATTACTAAAATAACATAAGATATCGTCGATTCTTTAACATCTAATTTTAATTTTGTGATAACATTTTTCTTTGCTGTTTCAATTTTTAATCCTCTGTGGTTCTGTATTCTGTTTGTTTATGAACACAAAAAGATCTAAAAGGATGGACGCAGGTGCGTCTTAATCTTTAAATACAATGGAGCTTGTAGAGACATAATTTCATTTGCAAAAAATTCATAGGTGTTTTCCGGTAATTTAATATGGACCTGATTAATCACAATTCCGTAATATTTTTTCTCAAAAACATTTTAAATGGGAAAATCTTTAAACATAATAGCAATTTTCCTCTCTATACCCAAGCGAGAAAAACTACGATTGAAAATGCATCTGGTTTAAATTTCTTCGCCAAAAATGCAAATGTCAAATTCTTTCTGTGAATTCAGACCCTTTCGCATTTTGAGGTTTCCTTGAAATTCGTTTTTAAGAATATTTTTATCTGCATAACAAAATTTCTTGACGGCGGCGTCGTTGGCACAGTGATAAGATCGCTGCCCCCTAACCACAAGGTCCCGGGCTCAAATCCCGGCCTTGCCGAGTGTTGAATATTTGTGTAACCTGCTTTTCCGCCAAAGTTAACTCAGCTTTGCATCATCCAAGGTCGGTAAAATGAGTACCAATCTCTGCTGGGGACTAACCTGCGACGGATTAGTGTCCCGTCCAGGTGGAGTCAATGACTCTCATCCGCTTTTACACTACAGAAACCGGAGATATAAGCACCGGCTCCAATGGGCCACTTAGGCTCGTAAAAGGATTTAGATTTTTAACAAACTTTCTAGCTGTTGGCTTCCACTTAAAAATTGTTTATTTAGTGATATTTTTTTCATTTTGGTCAGTTTGATATTCAACAGAAAACTGATTACTCTTCAGCAAAGATATCTATGTATATTGTTCCCTTTCCTCTAAAGGCGACTCATGCTATTTTTAAGCTTTTCATTGATTTAAAATGAAGAATAACGCTAAAATTCGACGTTTCGCAGTCTGCATGACTGCATTTTCAAAAATGATTTATTCAGAAAGATGTCAATTTATAAATACAATATAGTAGGACTAATTTTAATTGACATCTTTTTGAATAAATTATTCTTGAAAATGCAGTCATGCAGACTGCGAAACATCAAATCTTGGCGTTATTCTTCATTTTAAGTACTTAGCAAAAATCTTTACTAATACATTTTTATTGATTTCCTTTAAAAACGCCAAAGCATTTTTGGAAATACTGCTTGAAAATTCAAGTAAAAATAAGTTCTCTGGCAGGTATAGTATTTATAGCTTTTTGAATAAATTTGCGAAAATATGTATTTTTTCGGTAAAGGGAACTAGATCAGGTTTTTCCCATATGAGACTGAGGGAATTAGTACATTGAATTTACTAGTCTACAGTATATTAGAGGTTTTAACCATATAAAGATTTTACGACTGAGGGCTAAAACTAATGTAATGATGTAATGAGATAATGTAATATTACTCAATAGGAAGAAAATAAACTGGCTTGTTGTTCTCAGTGACCAAAAGCCTACATAACCTATACAGTTGTTGTGTGTCTGACTTGGTAGTGTAAGCAAAGTCCATTTATAAAAACTAAAAGATATTTGTAGAAATTCTTACTATGAGAAGTACTGACAGAAATCGAACCCGACAATGTAAATCAAATCCATTGGTCTGTTTATCATTTTTATACTAGTACATTCCATTTGAGACTTTTTGCCCGAAAAAGATGCATGAGAGTGGGTATAAAGCCTGTAAATAGCGTAGCGCACTATTGCTAAAAATAGAAGTTTCTAACCCCACGTGACTCTGACAAACAGAGGCATGTTTGACAAAAAGGTCTATAGAAAACGTAACGATCTTAAAAAGATTAGACGCGATTTTCTCGTTAAATTTTAAATAACATGATGGGTTTAAAACATTGCATTAGCCGCCACACGATTGTACGCTAGCTGGTTTGTTTGTCCGAATTATGACGTCATTAGTGCGCAGCGCTATTGGTTATGCTCCTCTCCAGATATAGCGCAGAGACCCAGTTTTGAAGCTCATTAGAAAAATTCTATTGTTTGAGTATTCATGGCTTCTTTCTCAATGAATAGGAGGATTTCTCAGGATTGTTTCTTTTCTTTAGAAAGAGTTTAAGTGACCAAATATGTTGTGCAAATGGCAAAGCTAATGACTTTAAAGGAACGGAGAAAATCTGCCATGAATATTGAAACTACTGAATGGAAATTTGCTAATGAACCTTAAAGTACATTATAACCAATTAATATTTTGCTCAACAGTAAAATGATTTTATGAGCCAATATTTTCTCTCAATTTAGAGTTTACACTGAAAAAGACTCGCTTGCCTGAGTCTATAAGCATCTGCGAATAAATTCCCAACTTGACGTAGTGTCAGCCTTGCATTTCATTTTGTATGAGAACAGCCATTATGATAATTAATTTTCTGTTTACTGTGGTTTTTTACAGGAAAAATAAGGTTTGTCGGTCGCTTACAAAAAGAAATTTAAAGAACAGCCACCCTTTAAGCTGCTTTATACGAATGATCCGACAAAATGTGACTATGAAGAGCGAAATGCAAAACACTCCCAAAATTG
>JAOBYJ020127544.1:0-10141 GCA_025403565.2 Palythoa heliodiscus | reverse complement strand
GAAAGAATAGGTAAAAATGGATGGTAGTTTTTTTACGTGCCAGTTGTGTATGAACTTAAATGCCTGATATTTAAAAGGGTTTTCTATGGTTAGTATGTCTAGGAGGTTCAGCAGTGGCAAAGCACTTTCGGTATCCTTTCCATATAAAGTAGCAAAAAAGATAGTTCTGGCAATGTGCTTTTGTTTTACTTGGAGCTTTTTTAGGTTGGTTTTATAGGCACTGCCCCTGAGGCAACGATCGCGTGCGAGATGTAGGGGTTTATTAGGTTAAAATATATTTGACGTAATTGTAAAGGGGTTAGGTAGTGCCGCAGTTTGTAAACGATACCAGAATTCCTTGCAACGCGGGAGCAAACAAATGAAATGTGATGTTTCCAGTTTATTTTATCATCAATAAACACTCCAAGATATTTTACGTGGTCTTTTCTTTCTAAGGAGAACGTGTTGCCACCATTGTCCTGAATGCTTACATTTATAGGGGTGTTTAATCGCTTTTGGGGTGATTTAATTATCTAAAATTCGCGAGTGCAAGCGTCTAAAGCTTGGGATCTCTAAACTAAATTATCCCCAGCATCTTGTGGACACCACTGTTAAAACTTTCCTAAATTCAAAGGTCGCTGACCAGTCTTCTTTGCGGTCTAAAGTTACAACAGAAAACACTACTCGGGTCGTTATGCCCTTTAAAGACCAGGAGTCTACTAATATCTGTAAGATCTCAGTGTGAAGCTCCAGACTACTGTCCAGCCAGTTTTTACGAAGCGCAAGATTGCCAAGGAGTTCCCGATAGACGAACCAAAGCCTCAGTTCATTGACCAACAATGCGTTTGATACACCCGTCGGGGCACCTATTCGTACGCGTCGATGGACGTAGAAGAGCTCGTCAGTGCGCAAACATTATGATCATGGACACGCAGGCACGGTTCCGGATGACCTTCCCAATTGTTTTAAGGTGTTGAAAAAATGCCAGATCAAGTTACTCACTAAACAATTACGACCGTGTTTAAATGTACAATCAGACTCAATTCGCGCTAAGGTCTTTGTCTAACTTAAGCAAATTATTTACTCTGAACTCTTAGTTACTCTTGAAATCGCATAATTATTTTAGTTTCCCTGGACAATGGCGCTAAGATGTCGCCGAAACGTCGGACTCTGTTATCGTTAGTTTTTGCCAGGTTATGTTTATCTAAGGCCATGTCCACACTAATATATTTGAATCTTCGTTTTCACCCGTCCTTATTAACACGCTACACATCCGTTTTTGATCGTATTAGTGTGGACGGAAGGCGAAAACGGATAAAATTGTATGCGTTTTCAAACGAAAACGAAAACGCATACTATTTTATCAGTTTTCGCCTTCCGTCCACACTAATACAGTGTGTTCGTTTTTTCAAACGAAAACGCATTAGTGTGGACAGGGCCTAAATCACTGTTGATTGATATTTTAAAAAACAGTAAAATAAAAGCAAGCTTGACTAGTCAATAGATTATAAATTTTCTACTCATTGTTATTATTGGTTCTGTCTTCAATAACAATAATATAAATACATATAATAATGATAATTCCCCGAAACCGTGCGGCTCTTGAGTTTCATGAATAGAATCGCCAACTGACAATTATGCTGGCCTGACGGCTATTTTATATATACAAGTCACTAGCATGATTGGCAAGCAGAGGATTAGAACTCGAAACTATGGACCGGTTACGAATCAGCATTTTTTAACCGCTCGACCAACCTTTTATATCATGAAAGTAGCTCAAAAAGGTAACATATCTGTTAAAACATTAGAACAGTTTTTAAACCTAGTTGTCAGAATTACTGTTTAATTTGCTAACTACGTATCTAACTAACTTGACTGTAGATAATTTTAAAAACACGAAAAGGTGAAAGAAGAAAACTGCTCAAATTTTGCTGCTTTTAAACAATTTTAAAAAAACCCAAAATTTATCTATTTTTGAATAGTTCTACTGAGCCACATTTTAATTAAAAGAAACGCTTTACTAAATTTGTTTGTCTTAAATTAACCAAAAATCATTGAAAAATGGAAATAAATCTAGCCAATCAGTAAGGAAAAAGAAAGTTTTCCCTACACATAGAGTTGAGCAATAAGATGATGCGATCCACTATGTAGATTAAATGTCGTCTCCCTTTTTCAATTTCTCTCTGAAAGCTTTAAAGTTTATATGACAGATTTTTTTATATTTCTTATTTATTGGCCCATGGTGTCAAAAAAAGGATTTCAAAGTTTTTAACCCCAGTGATTGTCTGAAACCCTTTTATTCTTGCTTTAAATACTCGAAGATTTCGTCTTAAAAATTGTACCATAAATCGCGCGGCCGAAAGACTCGTTTTCAAACCTTGTGACGTCGAAGGTTTGAAAACATGTGCTTTTTGAGCGTCGCTTGATTTATTTATTTTTGTGATCTGAAATTGCACGACTTTTGATTGTGATTGATCAATGATCACTAAATATGATCTGTTGCTTTTAGTTCGCTTGCTGCCATTTTATTTTTTTGTTTTCAAACCTTGTGACATCACAAGGTTTGAAAACCAGTCTTTTAGCCGCGCGATTTATGGTACAATTTTTAAGTCGAAACTCGAGTATTTAAAGCAGGGAGAAAAACGGGAGGGTTCAAATTATTACCACAGCGACCTTGAATTTGTCTTTTTCAACCTTGTGCTTCAATTCAAATTCAGTTCGGTAAGATTACATAAAAACAACAATCCGCTAAATTTTTATTATAGGAAAATGCAAAAATGAGCTTAAGTTGAGACCAATAGGGGGTGTTCTTATTTTCTTATGATTTGAGCCTCAAAACGTGACGTATATGTACTAATTTAGTCCGGAAACCGGCGCCAAAATAAATCAAATAATGGGCATCGTTTGAGATTGATGTTTTCGTAAATTACATCAGAAGATGCATTGAAATGGACCTTTTTTGTGTTAAATGCATATCATATATTGCTCGTGCTTCCAGACAATACGGCAATGCGTTGTGTTGTATGCATTACATATTCTTTAACATATATATTGTTTCATGTACATCAACTTTTAATATGTCAATTAAGATTGACGCAAAGCACGTTAAATAAAATGTTTTCATTCAATTTTAAAAATTGAAGCCTGAACTATGTTCAGAAAACATTCTTTATTTTTTCTATTTTCGCCCTCAACGTTTTTATAAGACGTTCTTATGAAGAAAAACTGAGTATAATCCGATTATAATACATCAAAACAGCGTTCAAATGAATTTCGTTAAATTTTTTTTTTGTTCTAGATCTATTGATATCGAGAAACAACCCTTTAAATGCATAATTCAAATTCCCTTATGTCAATTTTTCGATCCAGACGGTGACAGCTTTTTACAACAATTAGATATCGTTTTTATCGCTGCTGATAAAATAACATTTGTCTACTAATCTAGTAGATTACACTAAAATAATTATATGCCAACAAAAATTGTCTCTTTGACTTTGAGGCTAGATCAGTTTTCAGATATAAAAGCATCAATTACATTTGCGTTTTTAAAATCACTTTACTTTTATTTGTTGTCAAAGTTATTAGTACCAGTGTATTAAAATTAATTGTCCGTGGTTGCAACATCAAAGATAAATGGAACATTAAGAAGCCTTGGCATTAATCTGATAAAAACTTAGAAAAGCAAAAATCTCTACCGTCTCGTTTTCCAAATCTATAGATTATTAGATATAAGTCTATGTTCCAGAATCTGTTTTAATCAGGTTAAAGTTAACATTCGTATAATAATCAACTTCTGATTTTTTTGTTTATAAACCGTGTGGTAAGGTGAAAAAGTATAATTGATTTGCTGGTGTCAAAAAAATGTGACTAATAAAAATCCATTTTTAATCATAGATCGAAATATATAATAATTTTTTGAAAAAGGCAGCACAAAAATTACTGGTTTGGGTTTGAAATTCAAGCTTTGTCTTCTTAAACTAGGGTGACTATATCAATGTTACATGTTTGAATTCCCTGAAATAGAAATTGCTTGTCACTCACTGAGCTATACGATTATTTTGATGTCTCTAAAGTCCTGTAAATTGGTTTGTTTCACCATTAGCTTCGCCAGGCAATAACAAAATAATTAATAATAGCAATAGAAAAACAATGACCCACTCACTTACTTTTGCCAGGAGCGCATTGTGTTGTGACAAAGAAGATTATTTATTTTGACATAAAAACACTTTATAACATAGAATAATTCGTAGCCGAGCAGCCTTACAACGCTTGCAAAATGGCATTGACATTGTGCCTAATTGGAGCAGATATTATATAGAAGACGTTACAGTAGGGTAGCTGTATAACTTTTTCTTTTTTCTCGCTAAGTTTCCGTGTTATAGGAAAATGATCTCTTACTTTTGCCTTCCTTTTTAATTCCGTAGTTTTTTAGTAATTTGAATGCCAAACACTAGTTATATTAATTATATAAGCTGTTTTTAGTTTTAAACTCGTTGAACATTAGCTGAGTAAGGTTTGTTGACAATATCCTTCAGTTGCATGTCAACTTTGCTTTAAGGCTGCTGCGTCAACACAGAAAGCTGTTATCTCCGAATTTAACAGCATTTTAACAATTCTTTGATATTTATAGCAAGTTTATTCAGTATAAGATTATATACCAACATAGGTCATAGCATTTGGAAAGACTTGAATTTAACTTAAAATAAATTATTTTCTCGTATTTGAAACACTGATTCCAGTCCCACCCTAGAAATTAGTAAAAGCTTTATTGTGAACGCCAAACAAGTGCTTTAAAAGCAATAAATTATCAGCCTACAAGCAATTAGATAATTCGAAAGGTTCGTCTTCAATCTGCTGCTTTCACACAAATTTTATTCCTATCCAACACGGGCCATCCGAACTCTTGATTGGAAAATGTATTTTAAAACCGTGACGCTATCTCACTTTATACTTTCGTATGAAGCAAGAGTTTTTATACTAAATCCGCATCGCGTTGCCGGGTTTATTGCTTATCCGAAGAAATATTCCACAGGTAAATATTTAATAACATAAGAGCTGGGTAAACAGAAGGCGAAATCTCTAGTAAACGTTATCTTAAATTGTTTGGGGAGAATACTACAATCATCTAAATTATTTTTTACAGTACCTTCTTGGACGAACGAAAGCCCAACAAGTATCGACTTGAATATTAAAGCACAGCTCACAAACAAAGTCACGGCTACAAGCCTGCTGCACCAGCGAAGAGCTTTTTGAGCCTGTGTTTTCGGTTTGTGACGTTTTGCCTCCAGAAAGATCATCTTTTCAAACTGCAGAATGAATAGCACATTATAGGTCTGTGAAAATCTGGCAAATGACGCTCTGCGCCTCTTCTGTCGAGGGTGTCTCACTCTTTATTAGACATAAGTCATAAGCAAGATATCGAAAGAAATAAAAAAGCCTGTTTCTGTGCATACTTCCCACTGAGATCCAAATGGACTATATAGTGATAATCCTTGTAGAGTATATATTTCTTTCTACCCCTGTAGTGTCGAATTTAATTGATGCTTTTGCTTATTTGAAAGTGATAAACTGTTTTGCTGCGGTTTGTAAAAACTCTTTTTCTTGCACGAGACCAACTAGCACAGTTACATTGTATGACATTTTCGATATTACTCTCTGTTAGTCGGTATAATGCAATTCAAATTAAGCTATGGGCAGCACATGTAATGCAAAAGAAACTTGTGTGACAGCTTATTGTTAATCTTGTTGGCAATGGTTTGAGAAGCCGGTAATACTAATCGGGAAGATTTTCAGTCTCTCGCTTCAGTTCAATTTGGCAGAACTACAGCTTCATCCGTCCAAATCTAATGGAAATATTTGGATGAATATTATTACAAACAACAAATTTCGTGAGACATACATGATTAATAAAGTCGCAAAACTCCCAAACAATGCCTGAATGCAATTGTCGACAAACAATTTGAATATGCACCAACGATAGAGAGTGTTTGATGAAGCATTTCGGCTTGTTTGACACGGAAAGAAAACGAAAAATGAATTACCTACCAGCTAAGTTACATGGCGACAATATAGTAACATCGCTCAGCTGTTAAACCTTACAATACTGAAATCCAAGAAAGTTCTCTTTTGAATTGCAAATTCGTTGTACATCGAAGTGGTTCAGCGCCATTCAAAACAATCGTGTGAAAGATGGCGTCATAATGACGTGCTTGTCGCTATGGTAACTAACTTGATCTGATCTTGGAAACAAACGCGATCTGATTGTCGCCATTAATTTCAACCATTTTCGGCCCAAAAAGGATAAATTATTCACGATTTATAAAAACAAACATTTATTTTTTCAAATAAAGTCACTTAGATTATTTCATCTCAGTAATTCTAAAATTGCAAAACACGATAAATAATAATACGATAAATTTAGACAGATTTCAGGTCATAACAATAGACTTCCACAGTCCACAACACTCGACAGTCAACAGTTCGTTTGCTCCATTAAAACGCGAATACCAAGTATTATTTTGCATAAACCGGTAAGGCCAGCTTCTGGCTTTATATAATTGCCATTAAAATATCCAGCAATTCATACTCCGAATATGTGGACAAGCCAAAAGATCTGAGCAGGTATTGTTTTTTTAGAAAAAAAATTAAAAGCTTCTAATCTTACTTCTAAATAAATTATTATGAAATCAGCAAAAACTTATTCTGTTTAGCATTTATATTGCCATATATATCAGAGCGGCGCTCTTTAAAAAACGTTTGAAACACATACTATTCTAGTTCAAAGTTTATCACAGCTAGATTTTTGCGCAAAAGCTCTTACAAACTATTCGACTGAAGACGGAAAATAGTTTTTCCCTTCTGTTTAAGCTCTCATGATTTAAAACAATTCTGGTGTTTGGAACACGGCACATTCATATAGTTTGTAAAACAAACTAAAATTCTCGAGCCTTTCTATCTTAAATTGAGTAGACATACGGTTTATATTTAAATTTAGTTACGGTATGATTGTGAATTAGTAAAATTCATTTTTGCCTTAAATTGTTCTACTCAATAGGAAAAAAACCGTTTTGGTTTACAAATGAAAAAGGCAAAAAAACAACACAGGCTTCATCGAGAATTTGCATTTAACAAAATTTTGCAGTCAAACTGTGATTAGAGTTTTCAGCTATATTTATAAATTTTCCTACTAAATAAATGCAAGTCATGTATTATTTTATAGTTGATAGTCAACTCGCACGAAATTTTTTAACTTGTTCTGCCTGAGCGCGTGTAAAGTTGCCTTATATTGCTAAAATTTAAACGAAATTATTTGGATTTTGATCAATCTTTATACTTGAATCTCATTCAATTAACAATGCAGTATGTTCAAACACATTGTCGGTCGAGTAAGGATGCTTCACAACAGAACTACTGAAAGTAAAACTTGCCTTAGTCAGTCAGAGCTTCATGGGATTTTCTCAACTGAGTTTCGTTTATCTTGTCACACAGAAAAAAGCTTAAGGGTTGGTGATACCCTGAGTTAAACGTATTTACACTGACTAAAATCTTGAATTGAAGTAGCTTTAAGCCTTAACTAATTATATCAAATTTGCATTGTAATAATCATTTGCTGTTATATGCCAATGGTTGCCATATTCGTATTGCTTCAAAAGATAAATAAAAAACTTTCGAAACCTAAAGTTTCTTCAGATCCAATTCAGCAACAAAAGTATAGGTAATAAAGTCATATTTATAAATAAGTCCAGTGTTTTAAGTTCAGTGGAGGTAGCATCGGTTGAAATTAATTCAAATCGGTCAAAAACAACTGTATGTTCGAAACTTATCAAGGCCGCTGTAAATAAACTTGCAGCTGTCAGGAAGTTGCAAAAACTTAGTTAAACACGCCGGCGTCAATTCGCGATATCGACAAAAACAATTCCCTGTACTGCAATTCTCAACTCATGAGCAACAAATTAATACGGATGAGCGAGACTCAGGTAGGGGAGAAGTTGGAGAACAGGAAATGTTTAACTCAAAAACGCTTTTGCACTTGGCAACCAATTAACAATTATTCCACGAACGCGCGTGGATTTTAGGTGATAGATAGCCGACAAGGCGCGAAGCGCCGAGATAGTTATTTTCCGGCCTCGTATCCAACACTACGTGAGTGGAATAATTGTTGTATTAAAAAAAATCACTGGATATATGAGTCAAAATGATTTTTTTAAAATTTTACTCCAGCTAAAGTTGTCATTTTTCAGAATATGCATTCGAGTGATTTGGTGGGCTTTTTGACCCACGCACCGACACAAGTAAAAATTTTCGCGCCTTTCAAACAAGTTTGAAGATTGGGTTTTGTGTTTGGTTTTCCGTTTTTGTCGACTCAGCTTTTCATCTTTACAGGGTCGGTAAAACGAGTACCAGCTTCTGCTGGGGGCTAACCTGCAACGGATACCCGTGTTACACACGTAACGGTGTGTATTATTTTCAGCAACGTTAATTTTAATTAAAAGTTAATTGTTTTTGTAAGATGTCTTTAATTAGTTTCACAGAAAATGCGCTGTTTATTAGCATTGTCTGTTTTTAAGCAAGCGACATTCATTTCTGCTGGATATCTATAACTTAGAAACTAGGAATATATGCGAGCTGTAGTGTCGGTTCAAATCTGAACAGACATGAGCTATATATGTCGCTCGGAAAATGAATTGCAAAACAGTTACTGTTCATCAGCAGGATACCCAAACCGTGTGCAATTCCACAATTGGTTAACGTTTCGGCTCCATTAAATCCTGTACCAATTGCAGAACAATTTAGGTGGAGCGACCCACTAAGTGAGCACAGTAACTGAACAACGCTCTCACGAGAAGTTGTATTACATATTTCCGGCTCCCTTTGACTTGAGTTGAAAATTAGAAACTTATCGTTCAAAACACAATATCAAGACCATTAAGCCAAGAAAAGAATTATTTTTTAACTTATGAAAGTTTCCAATTGAGTTTGGAGTTCCCTATTGCAAAACAACAACAAAAGGTGGCATCCTTTGTTCATTTCTTTAGCCAAAATTTTGCAAAAGTGCCGTTCATATTTTCGTCTCTAAAAAATTAACTTTGGCGGGCCGTCAAAGAAATTCTTACGCTTTGCATTATTAAAAGAATAAACTTTGCAGCAGTATTAATTTTCTGCTGAAACTCCATGTACCATTGTAGTTATGCATATGCTCGATTAAAGTTCACTGAAATTTACTGTTTGACTTCGATGCCTCCCTTTACTATGACCAATAGTGGATGATCTTTAGCAATTAAATAAAGTTTATTATCCACAGATACTTCAAAACAAGTTAGTGCTTTTTAAAGAACAAGGATTGCTTTATAACATTGTGTCGAAATTCTGGTTTCAGATACGTTTTCGTTTTTCTATGCGAGCGAACAGAAAATGGCCATTTTGAGCCTGGTACCGGTGTAAGTCGCGCCAAGACGACAAAATTTAAAACAAAATAAAGCGCTGCTGAACCTGCTAAAGTGGTTTTCGAAGATAACACACTAAAGACATTATTTTGCCAAAATAAAGAATTTTCGAAATTTCAAGTGGCGCCGCATTCTTGATATTTACAGAAACCGGCTCTTAATAATTTGTCATATTCTGACGCTGATCAAAGATTATAATTAGTGTTTTTGTTAGATAAATTTAACGGGTCATATATATATATACTCAGTGAAATAGGCCTGCGAAGCGTACATTTGTCATGGGAGGGGTCTTAAGCGGTTAACTAAATCCTTCACTATTGTAAAATTAGAAAATAGATTTTTGTTAACCACTCTGTTACGAAAATATCACTGTACAATAATACCTTCGAGTACAATATTTTGAAAGCCACCGTTACATGTTGAAATTATTAGCTAAAACTTGTGTGCAACGACAATGCGAGACAAGTTTCAGCATGCGTTGCACCATGAAAGGCCACTCGGTTTCGTGAAACTTTTTGAGCTTCCGTTGCGAGACGGGTTTCACGAAAAGTAAAACCGCTTTCTACTTCTGCAGCAGTCGAAACGATCACAGTGGCGATAAAAATAAGAATTTCACCGTGTAACACCACTTGGTGAAACTGGTCTCGCCGGCCCTCGTCGCTGCGCATAAGTTTCAGCTAAAAGTTTCAACGTGTAACAGGGGCTTAAGGTTCATAAGT
>JAOBYJ020127443.1:0-10142 GCA_025403565.2 Palythoa heliodiscus | reverse complement strand
CCGCGTTTGTGAAGTTTTCTCATACTAACCAACTACCCTTCCGAACTAAGACATCTTTGTACTAGCTATTTCAGAAGTTTAACATTTGAACCAAATCATAACAGTTCATGAAACCTCAAAATTCACATGGGCCGAACCTAATGCGAATGAGATAGAACAATAGAATTTGCTCATTTGCATTAGATTCAGCACATGTGAAGTTCGTCGTTTGGATTAGGCCTCAGTATGGCGGACTGAAAGGGCAGGCAAAACCATTCGCCGGAGTTCTTTCCTCTACCTCTCGCTTGAAACAGATGCTTAAGAGTCATCACTTGAACAGCGAGCCCGGTACAGCGAGACAGAAACTAAAGCCGTAGTTCCACAAGCGGTGCCCAGAAAGCTTTAAAAAAATAATGACGTAGCGGAATAAGTCGTTATTTATCAAATCGTCATTGTAGGTATTTGTTTATAAAGAGCTTTTTCTAAAGTTATAAAGGTACATATTTTATATTTTCTCATCAGCTGAGAAGTGTAACAACTTAAAACTTTAACACTAAATCTGCTGAAAAATCTTCAAACATATAGATTCACGACATTTACGGTCGCTCTATGAGCAACCGCCTTAGTTTACATGCTAGTTGACCACTGAACCGTTGCTAGGGAAAAATAGCTCTTTGAAAATGAATAAAGCGTCCCCAAGAAAATACTTACCCCTGTAAATTATGGATAAATGACTACTCTATCCGGCAGAATGGGTAGATTTCCTCGCAAAACTTCAGTATTCTTGGCAGATCACGATACTGATACTGATACTAGAACCGTTACTGGTCGCTGAGAATATACTGTCCCTACGTTTGGTATAAATAACTGACATTCCTCTCTTTCTTAGTTTTGGAGGGAATCCATACTCAGTGACAGCCTTTGGTCAATCTGCTGGTGGTTTCAGTGTTTCATTGCAACTTCTGTCACCAGGAGCCGACAACCTTTTTCACCAAGCAATTCCTCAGAGTGGGGATGCTACATCACTTGCTTCCTTGCAGCCTATTGAAATAGCACAGGGATCAGCAAGGTATTACATTGTTCTACAAACCCAGTCTTCCTATATATGGCTAAATGGTATTATACAAGAAATGATGATCCTTTCAGATAATTACATATTTGAAAAAATTGTGTGTCCTTTGCCATGGCGGTGCAATACCCAGTGATCAAATGAGGGCACACACGTTTGTGGAGAGTTAAATAACTCTCTACTAATGAATGTACCCTCATTGGCTTGAGCGTACATCCTTGAAGGATTGGGTTCAGAGTTTAGAATAGAAGGAAGCAGCCCACAATTTTTGGGAAAAATTTTCAAAACTTACAGTGATTATAGTTTATCAAAATTTCAAGACTTGATAAGGAATTTTTTACTACCACTATTGCTATTGTTTGTACTACCATTGCCATTGCTATTGCTACTGGCACTGCTACTGCTATTTCTATTTCTATTGCTACACTGCTACTGCTATCGATTGGGCTACTGCTATCGCTATCGCTAACGCTAACACTATTGCTTTTACTATTGCTATTGCTATTGCTATAAACAATTGGTTACTAAAGGTTTTGCTTTTACTGTTGCTGTTGCATTTGCTGATGACAGTTTTATTATTAAAACTTTTATTTTAGCTACATATCTTAAGTGTATATATTACAATTATTGATTTTATTATTATTATCAATACTGTTGCGCTTGGCTTGCAAATCTATTTTTGAGGAGATCTATAAGCAGGGCTTCTGACAGGGTGCGGGAAAAAAGTTGAAATTGTGAACGATTTTGGAGGCAAATTGTGCAAGACAAAAAGTCGGATTGTTCGGGAAATTGTGCGGGATTGCGCAATTTTTCACCAAACAAAATATTTGATCTTCCGCTCATCATCAAAGCAAACATTGAGTTTTTCTTCTCGTACCTTTTTTTACCATAACATAGTCAAATATCTTCTGCAATGGTAAATTTACTTCTAGATTTTACTTTAGCTGTTTTTCATCTTAAAGCCCGAAGCGTTGAACCTATTTTTTGTGATTCTATGTTCGCTAAAGTTGTCAGAAAAGCGAAAGAAAAACACTTGAGGCGATCGCCCGACAATGCATTGCAAACCTCTAATGTACGTAAACTCGTGCCCAGGACGGCGCAAACGGTGACGAATTATTCGATCGAAGTGTGGACATTCTAGGATATTTTCAGTTAAGTTTGCAAAGATAAATAGCCTCAAAATTGTCCAAAAATACTCTAGAAATCTTAATACTCGGAAGAAATACTCGTTTTGATGTAATTTTTGAGTAAATATTTCTTTATTGTATGGGATTTTAGAATATGTGCGATATTGTGCGGGTTTGACGGAATTGTGCGGTCCCACAACCGCGCACCCTGTCAGAGGCCCTGTAATTCTCTTGTTATTACTTCTGTTTTTTTGTAGGTATAAATCAAATTAAAACCCATTTTTTTGTATAGACTATTTGCGAGAAATATTAACTGTTCCTATGAAGAGCTGAAGAGTTGTCTCATGAGCAAATCGATGGAGGAAATTATTGACGTGCAGGCAGTTAGCGTTGGCTTATTCTCTCTTGCATATCTTACTTGGGGCCCGGTTGTTGATGGAGATTTTCTGTTGGGTAAGGAATCATTCTTTTTGCAGATTTATTTAATAATTAAAAACCAGGACGTCGTGAAACAGGTTGTAATACCATCACTAGTAATGATAATTCTTGGTTGCTAATCACTCTTTCTAGCGGTTATAGACTGAAATAAATAGGGTACAGCTCAATAAGGTCGGATCGAAGGAGCTGTGCTGCCGGCTAGACACTCGATCCCCGGACATGATCCATGCTCCATACTTAACTTTGGAGTACGGCACCACAGCCAGATGTAATCAGCTGGGAGTCAATTATCAATTCGTTGAACATTTTACACCTAGACGCTCGTCCCCAGAACACAATCCATGTATAACCTTGGAGCACAGCACCACAGCCAGATATAATCAGCTGTGAGTCAATTTTTAATGTGTTGAACACTTTACAAAAATGCGGACTGCTAATCAGATTATCTAATTACTATTTTTAATAATTCTTTACTTAATCAATTCAATGTTATAGAGGCACGCCTCTAAAGAACTCCTTTCGTTCATTATTGAGAAGAAATGCCAGTCTCTAACACTTTTTTGAACCTTTGGCGCGACTACAGATAATTTAGGGCTTCTTTTTAGATACTGCAGGACTTGTGAGACTATTTTAGTGGCGTTGATAGACTCCTAATTTGCAGTTGGCTACACTCGTGTTTGTAGATACACCGGATAACCTGCTACAAAATGGAGAGTTTGTACAGCGAAACGTTTTACAAGGATTTACTCTAGATGAAGGCGCATTATTCCTTTTAACTTATCCAGGTAGGATTTTGTTTGGGAAACAGATAGCCGCAACGGCCAGTTTCAAGACTTGATCTGTTGTTAAGTATAGGTAATCACATGAGGCCAAGTACTATTAAGGATTAATTGCACGAGGGCAATTTGGAAAATATTGAAAACTCAAGTGCAATTAATCCTTAATAGTACGAGATCTCATGGGATTACTTGTTTAAAGCTTGTTAAAAGGCGAATTTGTTTAACCATTTCATGTTTTGTAATCATTTTAAAATATTTCATAAGCATTTTAGGCAGTGTGGTCACAGGGAGGGAGAAAGGGCTAGGAGAGTAGGTGGGATGAAGGCAAGGAAGGTGAAGAAATCTTATTTTACTAGGGCCACACGTAACAGTAACGAAACTGATAAACTTGTGACCCTCGATGCGCCCTTTACCCCCTCCTCCTGTCAGTGCTCTGCTTTACGGGTGTTTGACCCTTTAAGCCCCAAACACGACAAATGATGTGTTAGTAAATTCTCCCAACTGAGCCCCATACTTTCTATATAAGCAGTTTGAGAGAATTTGGCTTTTCAACTTCTACAGCTTAATCCACCTGATCAATTCCTTATTTCTCATTACCAGTTATATTATTTAGCTATTTTAGGAGATAAATTGCCTGGGGCTGAAAGGGTTAAAGCAAAAGCTACACAGATCAGAGGAAAATAAAAAACAGACAATGGAGCGTGATGATGGGGGAGGGGGGTCATGGAGGACCGATAGAGATCATTTAAGACTTGTACCTTTGTTACCTATTAACACTCTTATTGAGTAAAATTGGTGCCCGATTATAAGGAATTGTGAGACAATCGGTAAAACAATCATCTAAGACTAGAGCATATCTGGCATTTTGGTTAATTTTTTTAATGAGAATTTTAATTAAATTTAGTATATTACAAGGAAGAAAATGAAATATAAAAGTGTGAAGAAAAAAGAATTTTATAAGAAATCGAACGATTTTGATTAAAATTTGAGTATAAATTAGTGGTACGAAAAATATTTTGAACGTTATGAATATTGGACGAGCCGTCTATACTAGTACTCTACTGGAGTCAAGTAGAATGCTCCAGATAATGGGGTTCTTGCTTTTCTACTACTGTACTGGAGTTAAAGTGAATACTGGAAAATGAATTTTCCTAGTAATGAGCTTTTGGTATAATGTTCCATAAAATTTCAGTAAAAACGTTGTTCATTTCCTGTTTATTGACTAGTTTAGCAGTTTAAACCACGAGATTAGTTCTTGTTTTTATTAGTGTTGTTTATTGTATTACCAGGTATTGAAAATGGAATCCCCAGATGGATAGTAGAAGTTACAGCAACAATATTAACGTTCAAACCAAACCAAACCGAAGAGAATACGGATTCGATATTGTTTCAGTACACCGACTGGACTGATCCCGAGGATCCCACATCTAATCGAAGATTATTGATCGACGTAATATCAGACATGTTATTCAAAGCTCCCACCATTAAAACGCTCCAGGCTTACTCAAGGAAGAGTTCCGAATATGCTACGTACTTGTACCAAGTAGGATATTTTATTATGTCTCATGAAATAATGTTTTGGGTGAAAAGAAAAAGAAAATGTAAGCTGTCTTTTAAAAGAATCTTAGAAGATCTTATGAACACGGGGTTCATGGATGAAAGAATGAAAGGCGGACGGAAAGATGGAAAGATAATGGAAGGGTGGAACAGCGAAATGAAGGATAAAAGGATGGAATGAAGGAAGATGGATGGATAAAACCGCATGTGGAATTGAATGATTGAAAGATGGAAGGACGGAAATATAAAAGAATGGAAGAGTGGAAGTATGGAAGGATGGAGGAATGAGAGTGTGGAATTGCAGGATGGACTGACTGAAGGACAAAAATATAGAAGGATGGAAGGATACAATAATGAATTAGAAGGGTAGAAAACGAATGATTGGATGTGCGCTATGTATGTACTTGTGTGTCAGTTACAAAATTACCTATCCTTAATCTGGAGTGGTAAAAGAAAGAGACATGTCAAATATTGAAAGGGATTCAAAAAACTCTTTTGCTTATAGTAGAGGAAGGGGTATAGGGTCGAAGACATCTTATCTAAGTCCTAGCATAAGATATAGTATAATCTTATCTAAGTCCTAACTTAACTATATTTCAGCTTGTTTTAATTTTTCAATAGCTTGAACATCGTCCAGATTTCGTGTGGCTGCCAGATTGGGTCGGAGTTTTTCATGCCGCCGATCTCTTATACGTTTTTGGAGCACCTCTGATGAACCCCAATGCGAGTAATGACGATCCAGAAGTGCAGTTAAGCATGGAAATAATGACGTTTTGGTCAAACTTCGCCAAGACAGGGTTAGCGTTATAGTTTCAAAGCATCAGTTTTAACTCTCGAAACCTCGTACTTGTTTCTGTTCAGTATTTCTGTGTAGACACTAATAGGGAAACACAACAATTCCATTCCCTTTAAATATTTTGTGTGACTTTTAGGGGCAAAATACATATAGCAGACTAGTTTAATATTCATATCAGTTTTTACTGTAGTAGAATTTTTATACGCATACATTGTAAATTTTACCTTATATTGTAATGGTTTCTAGATATTTATTTCTAGAGACAAGCGCTTTTAACACAAGCCACCCAGGGAAAATTTATTGTACAACCGTACAATAAAATAATTGCTACCTTACAAATGTTAAGAAACATCCGTATAATTTATTCAGCAGACTTTGCCCAAAAGAAATGTTAAAATTCGTTTACATTTATAAATTTGCTTTAAAATGAGATCTATAATTTTGCTCATGAAAGATCAAAAGCATAGCAGGAGTTTCTAGTTCTGGGCACCATAACCTGCTAACTCACTGCATATATGCGCTAGATCATCTATTTTTTAAATCCCGTTTTCAAGCGATTTTCCGATTTGTTAATTTTCTTAAAATCAGTCTCAAGTGTACTTATGCAGCGAAAATCGAGTAAATATTATATGCTTAGAATATATGCGACGTCTGCTTTTGGTCAATCCAGTGTGATTGTGCTCGACTGTCATTAAATTTCTAGTAAATGTAGCAGTAATAGGAGTAGTAGCAGCAGCAGCACTAGTAGTAAGGTTATGGGGGTGTTACAGCTGTGCTTATAAAACTGTGAACACCTAAAGTATGTCTGGAATGTTAATTGTGTTGTAAAATCACGTCAAGACAAAAGTACAAAATCGTGGATATTTTCGTTTCTGATAGCAGAATCCCTGCTAATATTTTTTGTGGAACAAGGTGACTGGATTTATGTGGGCCAACGATTGAACATTTGAACTACTGTACCGTCGGAAGTTCCTTGATTTCAAGAAAGACCGCCGACGAAATCAACATGCATGGCGCGAAGTAAACAGCCCAATTTTCACTATATTCCTTCCAAAATACAATTTTGCTTTGTAAAATTCGAAATCGCTTCAACCTGTATTCTATACTGTAAACAAAGAGAAAAGAAAAGCAATTATTTACTTATAAAAAGATTGAATGTTGAACCAAAAACGAAAATAATTTGTTCCATGACATTTAGGAAATCGTTGGCTGTAATTTCTGTGGCGTGAAGATCTCGTCTGTGATTGGTTACATTCCAGACATATTTTAAGTGTTCACGGTTTTATAAGCACAGCTGTAATGGTAGTAGTACAGTAGTGGTAGTAATATTAGTATTATCAGTATTATTATCATAATTATTATTATTATCATCATCATTATTATTATCATTATTATTATTATAATTATTATTATTATTATTATTATTAGTAGTAGTAGTTGTAGTAGTAGTAGTAGTAGCAGTGGTAGTAGTAGTAGTAGTAGTAGTAGTAGTAGTAGTAGTAGTAGTAGTAGTAGTAGCAGCCATAGTAATAGTAGTAGTAACAGTAGTAATATCTTTATTTCATAGAAACCCCACACCCGAAGGGAGCCCCATGGTATGGCCACAGTACACGTTAGACGCACAGCAGTACATGGCGCTGAAAGAAGACCTTGAAATTAAATCAAAAGTACGGGCGGACTTCATGGAGTTTTGGAACACGTACCTCCCGGACCAAAACTGTAAGTAAATTGATATCGTTTGTAAATCGTTTTTGATAAAAGTTGTTTAAAAACAGTTTAAACGTTTTTATACCGTTTTAACACTTAAGGTGCGCACAAACATTTTTATAGTTTCAACGGTTTTAAAATTAATAGCTGTTGATTTTAACAATATTCTAGGCAGGAGTCCATTATTAAGAGTGTCCAATGAACCAGGGAAAACTCCCATCACAGTAGTAGAAGGTGTTATTTTTATAAACCTATTAGTTGTGAGATTGAATGGCACTCTTTATAAATGACGTCGTGATTTAAGCGTGTAGTAAATGTTGAGATTGAAGTTTGGGCGTTAAACACTAAAGCTTTGAACACGAGCGACATAAATGTTTGCAATTTAGCTTCCTCGATCTATAGAATTTAAATGATTTATTTAACTCGAAGACAATATCTGAATTGAATTCAGTTAGCAAAGCGGTGTTTGTCCGTATTTCAATACCACGATCGATGCTTTGGACGTCAATTGTTCAGAATTGGTGGATAAAAAGAATATTTTCTTATTTTGCGCCAACCGAAAGCAAAAATAGCTTCGTCTAACCCTGGGTTAAGCTAAAATAATCTCGTCTACTACTCTTGCTTGGGTTGCTTAAAAATGGGTTAACTTTAACCACGAATTATGCTTAAATAGCCTCATCTACTACTCAGTGCTGGGTTGTTCAATGGTGGGCTAACTTTAGCTCTGTGTTAAGCTAGAATAGCCTCATCTACTACTCTGTGCTGAGTTAAGCTAAAATAGCCTCGTCTACTACTCTGTGCTGGGTTGTTCAATGGTGGGCTAACTTTAGCCCTTGGTTAAACTAAAATAGCCTCGTCTACTACTCTGTGCTGAGTTAAGTTAAAATAGCCTCGTCTACTACTCTGTGCTGGGTTGTTTAATGGTGGGCTAACTTTAGCCCTGTGTTAAGCTAAAATAGCCTCGTCTACTACTCTGTGCTGGGTTGTTCAATGGTGGGCTAACTTTAGCCCTGTGTTAAGCTAAAATAGCCTCGTCTACTACTCTGCAGGGTTGAGATCAAACCCGGAACAAACTAAGGAAACAAAATATCAACACCAGAATCTCTGCCGAAACCAGTCTCTTCAAGGCTCGAAACAAAAAGATTTGCTAAAATTTAACCCTGGCCATGGATTAGTGCTAATCAGCTTTTGAACAACTGGGCCCTAATGGGGACATGGTGAAAAGGGAAAAATGAACTCTCTTAGTAATGCGCTTCTGACAATGAATTGATCATTTCACTGTTACATTTGTTACTCGAAATCGCAATCCTAATTCTGAAACTTTTCACTCTTTCTAGGCATTATTTTTGTAAGGCGTCAGTTTAAACATCTAGAAACAGAAGAAAGCTCAAACTTTGTTACCAACCTATTTCTAGGTGTTGTCACATCTTGTGTAAATCAGGTTGACGGGACAAGGTTCCCTCATCCTAGTGACTGCAAGAGGTACTACGAGTGCCGCGGCAGCGAAGCACAAGAGAAACGATGTACCTTACAACAACATTTCAGTGTTTTTACAAAGAAATGCACTCTTCCATTCCTGTCTGGGTGTACAATGGAGGAGCAACGGCGTAAATAAGTTGTAAACTCAATACAAGATTTCATAAAAGTAATCAATCGAAATTGCTAAAATCTTTTAATGGACGTGTTAAAATGTGTAAAATTCCGAAGAGAAAGAATTGCTAAGAGTCGGACTTTAAAGAGTGGGTAACAAAATAAGTGCAACAAAAATCGGTATAACGTGTATTTATAATCTGAAATAAACCATAATTGAATGACCAATTATAGACAAGGTGTGTGTTGTTGATCAGGGAACAATTCCTATTCTTGTCCGAAAGAAAAATTTAAAAATTACACTACATGTATATATTCGTCACGTATTTCTCGTTGAACATGCACATTTCAAATAATAGAAAATACCAACGAAATGTTTTCTCTCATAACTCATATATATATATTGAATGTGTGACTTGTTTTTTGAAATACTTTAAAATTTTATAACGAGGCTGAAATAACGCAACATGAATATGCAGTCATTAAAGTCAGCGATAACTTTAGTATTCAAAACGCAACCTTTGGAGGAACGCAAAGAGAAGCGCACTAACTTTGATTTTCTTCCTTTATACAATAACTTTTTAAATATTCCTTAAACTTCATCTTAAAACTAACCACAAACAACTGAATTATAACTTAAAGTGCTTCTTGGATGAAAACGGCAACATTTTTGTTTTTAAAGAATTTTTGCGCCAATATAAATCAAGAGATAACGGAAAGAAATAACATACCTCGAAAGATAAAATATACATGAGTAAATTAAGTATCATAAAGTTGCCTGTGAATTGAGCGAAAAATCCAAATTGCGAATCATCTGAGCCTGAGCAGGCCTAGCTTATCTTTGTTGTGTGACGTCAAAAATTAACTTGCTTGAAAGTATATTAAATGCGTTCGGTGTGCTGATATAGAATGAAAGAAGAGAAAAAATTTTTTAAGCCCTATGGGCACATACGAACGCATTTAATATACTTTCATGTCATTTCATTTATTCTATGCGTAACAAATTTACGGTGTTCAACTTAACCATAGAGAAAATAATGCCCTGGGATCCCTGCAGTTACCTCATACATTACATTAACTGGCTGCGTTTCCAGCGTGGT
>JAOBYJ020127334.1:0-10144 GCA_025403565.2 Palythoa heliodiscus | reverse complement strand
AAATTTTCCTTCACGGGAAAACTTTTTCCCTCCATATTGAGATGAGCCACTCCATATTGTTTTGAGCCAGTGATTATGACAATACACTTAATAGTTATTTCGCTCTTGCAATAAATTACAAATTTCATTACAAAATATATATTATTATATTATTTAGAAATCTATTTTTATTTGGATCACTTACTTTTAAGACAGTCTTTTAAGCGAACAAAGTTTAATGAAAAAATTTGGGTCAATTTCGATGTATCAGTAAAGTTTAACTGAATAATGAGTTTTGCAGTCCCCTTCTGAGAGCCTCTGCAAGTCATATTGACACAAAAACCTGAAAATAACAAGAAATAATTAAATACCATCAGGACTTGTTCTGTTAGCACTCTCAGGAATATAACATTGAACAGGGTCTCATAAAATTTGAATCATGGACACAATATAAAAATTATTTGATAATGGATCACTTTATTTGGGGCATTTATATGACTGTATAAATATGAATTGTGAACCTAATCTATCCACTATTGTATATTACTGCCATAATAACCCTTGAAGATATTCTCCCATTTTGATTGGTTCTTGCCAATGATATATTAAAGGACAGAAACATAATTGATGTCACCATTACAAAGTTTTCAAATAAACCAGCTATTATGCAAAAAAAGTTTTTAATTCTTTATCATATTAAATAGATAGATTCCATGTTGCCTGGGTCTGTTAAGTAATATAGATCACAGAGGACGTCAAACTATGATAAGAACATCAGTGCCACACTCGGCTATCACCTCGTGTGCCACTTTTTTGTTCTTACCACAAAAAAGTCATGTTTGATATCATCTCAGTGTGATCTATATTACTGCCAGAACAGACGCACAGCAACATGAAATTCGTTTGTTAAATGGATCACAAAAATAAATATTAAGTAAGCCTGTTATCCCCAGCTGGGAGGTACACTAGTTACAGCTATTTACCATAGTTTCACTTTAATCTTTACTTGATATTGGGTCACCTTCAGTTCATTGAACATTGCAATAATAAAAATCAGGCCAAAAGAAAAAGATGTGTGATTTCAGTTAGCTGATCTACCACTAGTTTTTTTTTTGCTGTCCCTAGAACTTTTTTCACTGAAACTTATGGATTTCATTTTGTGAATTTCTTAAAATTAATTTCAATAATTACAATAATTTTCCATAAATGTAGCAAATATTACACTAACTTTTTTTTGAAAAATAAAAAGGTTACACTTACCAAAATTGTCAATGAATGTATTTTTGGTCTGAGGTTGAGCAAAATTCTTTTACAGTATCATGATTTAACGTTAACAAATCACAATATTTGTGGATTACAAGTCCAGTAACTGATTTATCATTTGATCGCTGAATTTGCTTTTCATCATTCTTTTACGGAAAAGATAGCACGTGGTAATAAGTGTGTGCTACCTTTTAATCACAATCAGTATTGACTTTGGTTTTCAACAAGAAAATTTATTGTGTAAATTTTCAGTTGAAACTGTGCGCATGAGCAGCTTCATATTTGTTGGCAGCTATTTGTAGGTCACGTAGTGGGCCCAGGACCAATGACAAAGAAGACGAAATTCCATTGAATGACAATAGCAATGATTCTACACATGTACCGTATTCTAATGCAGAGAGCTATTGTAAATTAAATTATGTACCATATACATATTTGTATACAATTTTACCAGGACTACCAGTGCTGAACTGAAAACTGCAGTACGGTAAACTTCTGTTTTTCTTGTTTTGCCTTTATAATATCTGAGAGTAATTTAGTTAGCTGATGCATGTCTATTTCATGATTTATTTTGGATCTTTTTATCTGTAATATATACTATTTGGTTTGTATGAACTCAGATGTAATTCAATAGGCCATATTTAATATATATGACTACAATCAGCCCCAGACATTGCACCATCATTAGCTTCACACTTCTCCTTACATAACCCATACAAAGTAACCAATTTAGAAATAAAAATATATTAGCAGATCAATTAAAATTAATAGTATATTATATTTATGAAAAACGAGAAGGAAATTTCTAGGAAACTATAATTATGAACAGTATGGAACCAGTTTAGAATTAACAACATTTACGTCACTTACTTAGTTTGAGGATTAAAGGATTAATGGGCCATTACATAATTGGCTTTGTGTGCCATTAACATTTTGTTCGTGGTATCACTCAACTTTGCATTCTAAGCTTTGGATTAAAAAGAAAGATTTACAAATAGTTTTCTCAAACTATACCTATTACACCATGCAAATCACTTTGGTAAATTATACATTAACAATAGTTTTTTTATTTTGCTATGTACTATTAATAATGTACAAAGAATGAATACTATTTTCCAGATTAACTGATTTAAAGTTTCCTCATTCTGTTTAAGGATGATTACTCTGGTTCGAAGTTCGTAATACATAAAATAGCATAATACTGTACATACAACAATCACACCCAGTGGAAAGATCTACGTCAGCCAATTAGGTCAATTAGAGTACAGAGCTGGAATAATTGATATACAGAGTGAAAAAGTGTCTGAGGTTCAATAATGGTATAGGGCAGAAAAGTACATAGCACAGAGTGGAGAAAACAATTTCTGTGCTTCAATCAAACTTCAAGATGATGGCAGTAATTATAATTACTTGACAACCCTTAAGTCAAGAAGCCTGATTAATTCTTCACTTGAATACAGATATTTTCAAAAAAAGGATTTCATCAAAAGACGCTTGAAAGGTGTTGAGCTCCTATTGTTTAAGTGAATCCTACAGGCCTGATTAAGATTTGTATAGAATGGAAAATAATGTGTAAATTAATAATTGTACAGGGCCTAAAATAAAAATTAATATAGTGGGAAATTTCCTTTAGAAAAATAAATGTAGATATGTATGATTATTTGAAACTTCAGATATTTATACTAGTTAATTATGTATGTTTACAAAAACCAACTGATCGACTTTATATCTTCAAAATAAAACTTTATCTGTAGAAAATCTTAAACTAAAAGAAAAAACTTAGATTGAAAAAATAAACATAAGTTATGATATCTGGATGATCATACACTGATGCACGATCACGAAAACCTTCGAATTAAAAAATTGAGAAGCTGGTATAGAACGGCGCGTAACATGTTTTAAACTCGAATTTCTCAGACAAACAGCATGATACAAGGAAGAGACATTTAAAATTGGTTTTCCACACCTTTAAGATTTTAGTTAAAAAAGGTTCAGTTCCCCTTTAAGTTGAAAATAGCTGTAACAATCATAAATAAGACAAATTTAATTGGGGGGTGGGAGGGGGAGTTTTATGCACTGGATCTTGAAAAATGCTAGTACACTATTGGTCGAAGAAAATTCTAGGATATTTCCTGCACCACATTAATTTTTAGGAAAACTAAAAAAAATATTGAAAAGAGCTGAGCAAAACAGTATCTCACTGAATTTAAGAGAACTGTAAGATAAAATAAAGCATAAAGTTTAGAGTGTTTGCAATCTTTTCATTGTAGTTTATTTGTGTCCCCCCAAAAGTTGAAAACATGAGAAACCAAATCAATTGTCAAGTGATAAATCTCTATTCACTGCATCTTAAAAAGCTTGTTTTCAAGGACCGATAGTAGTTTTCAAGGATTTCTTTACCTGGAGTTTGAGTATTTGCTTTTCCAGGATTTTGCAGGTTTTGCAGAACCTTTGACAATGCTGACTAGAAAAGCTTACATTAAAAAGCATTGATCAGAAAACTTTCTTTTTCGTCACTCATTTCCGAAGTCATAAATTTCAATGTTTACTATTAGATGAAAAGAAACTTGAACTTTTTGAGCCTTTTGTAAAGAGAACTAGCTCTTGGTGATGCTAACGAGTAAATTGAAGAGAACTCTTTACCCAAAACAATTTCTAATTTGCTCTGTTTTTAAAAAGCAAAACAAATCAAAGACTGATGATGGAAGCCTTCCTTTCAAGTTGATTTGACACAGAGTCAATTAAAAGATTCTTTCGACAGAAAAACAAACAGCTTAATGGGTTCTACAGCTTCATAATGACGTTCCCTCCCTGACATGGAGCTCCGATCATTATAATGGCCATTTACAATAAGCGTGTATTTTTCGTAAAAGAATACGTTGATTCTCTAACCTTAACAATAGTAACAAGATTCTACATTTCAAATGGTAACGTGAGAAAATGGACCTCAGTAAATGTCGAGCGACAACGGGTCGGGTCAAATGCAACGTGTTTGCCAATCAATTGAATTGCTTTCCCTGATGTAAACGCGGGATCGAAATTCTCAGAGCAGTCCAAATCGAAGAACACAATTATTATCCTTGCTGTTTTGTTTATTATATACTAATTTATCATTTCAAAAGTGGCAACACACTTACTAGTTTTGGTTTTAGGAACGGAGCCAAACATTTGCATATCAACCGTTGGAGCGAACAGTAGATCTTGCTTGGATCTGGACATTAACGTCAAAACATAAGTAATGCTGGAACCCTGAAAAAATTGAAATCAAAATATTACTTTTCTAAAAATCATCATCCTCAAATTTTATCAAACGAGACAAGTGTGTCTTCGCAAGCTTGTCGCGGCTAAATCCGACATATTTTATTGCGCTGAATTACAATTGATGAAAAAGTTGGTAATAGATAACGCCGAACATCAGCGATTGGTCATTCAAAAGTATAACAATTTCTCCCTAAACTACGATTTTTGACCATTATCTGAAGACAGCCTTGAGCCAATCAAAATTTTAAACGATACTGGTGAGTGGTGTGAATATTCCATTAGCTTTACACTCAAACCTCGAGAGTTTACTGTTGTTAAGTATGAACATTTCATTACTAGCGTTTTTCCCCTGGAGGACAGTTGACAGCTTTAGTGACTCAGAACTCTTCACGAAAGGTCTTGAAAGTATACAGTTGAATTTTAACTCAAATATTTCTTACAAAAGTTCTCTACGACTACATTGAATGGAGCAGGAAAATTACTTACGACCATTTTAGAAGGCAGATGGCCCGTTGTCCGGCGCTCGTACCATGTAAATTTAACGCAGTCTACTTTTTCTGGAATTTTCATTTCGTAGCCCACAGTGTTGTAATTTATTCTGCCATCCCTAACGAAATAAATAGTCGATTCCAGACCTGGTGAACAAAAGAAGTAGTGATGTTATTTTAAATCCCTTCAATGGTTCAGCTGTCGGCTTGATGCCGTCACTCACCGAGTATTTTTTTGGTTTCTGTTTTGTCTGTATACAAATTCAGCATGCTTGAGGCTGCGATGAATTTCCACAGCACGGTAAAGACCAACACCAAGCGACAGTATCGTTTCATTATGCCATTTCCATTCCTACCGAGGTAATGTTTCTTTCGATCGCTTGCTTCATGGCGATAGTTTACACTCCAGAGAGACCAGACCGTCAAAATTTTAGTGAAGTGCTTCTTTATTTGCTAAGCGACATTAACACAAAAGCTATTGTTTAGTAACCAATCAAAACTTTGGATAGATAGCTTCTGTGATTTCATGAATAAAATTTGAATGAAAATACGACAACACACATAACAGTGTTGATTCTTCATTTACTCGTGCATCAAAGCTCACACGACAACACACTTAAGAAAGTTAACTGATTCATTCCTTATAATGGACTTTTCCGAACAAATTATGAAATACATAAAAAAAAATTTTGAAAAAGGTTTTTTTTTTGCCGAATATTTTGCCTCGAGAGTTCAAGTGAAGTTATTTCACGTTTTTAAGACTTTCAACAGTTTTTTTCATTTTTTTGTCGGAGGTAGCTAAATGCAACAAAGGGTTATTTAACAATTCAGTTCCTCGAGCCCGAATGGGCTACTATTGAATCGGAGACCATGAGGACGAGACTGAATGATTGCTTTAGTAAAATCCAACCAGTTGGTCAAAAAAAAAGTTGAAAATAATTATTCATGTTACGGTGAAAATACGAATCAGCCGGCATTGTTTTGACTTTCAAAGCTGGCGTTTTTCGCTACTTCGTAGGCTATAAATTAATAAACAAAGAAAGAAGTCTAAGCCGTGTATATAAACACTGGAAAAACACGAGGGGCTTTTGAGAACATGAGGGAAATGTAGAAAACACGATCCGCAGGCGAGGTATTCTCAAATGTCCACCCTGGACTCCAGGGTTTAGGTATGGGAACACACACCGCCAGCAAGCCTTTGATCGTATCAAGAAATTAATTGCTGCCCATCCCGTTTTACGCTACTACGATGCGAATCAACCAGTAACCATCCAGTAGAGCTGTTCCGCACAAGAACGTTATAGATGTAAGTTTGTGTTACTAAACGTTATAGATGTAAATTTATGTTACTAGACTTTACAGATGTAAGTTACCAGGAAAACCACGTGGGCCTCTCGTTCATGATTTAAAAATCAGAAAGTTGGAACAAAAAATCACCAAATTGTCATAAACTAAACGTTGACAATCGTAATGATACTATAGCAATTGTTATAAGTTGCAATGATTTTGGCATTGTGTCATTTTTCGATGCATTAATTTGGAAAAAGCGCTATGAACTTGAACTTTATTTTTCCATTTACAAAAATTGTTGTTTTTACTCTAATCCTCAAATAGCAGAGCTAATCGAGGCAGTTCAGTAGTAAATTTCTCTATATTTTACAGACAATTAATAATGGTAATAGGACTGAGTGGAGTCCAATTCGGTCTTTAATCATACGAGTGATTAACAAAATTGGACAAACGCAAAGCGGGAGTCCGATTTGTAAATAACGAGTATGATTACAGACAGAATTGGACGACACAAAGTCCTGTTACCAATTAATCATAATCATTACAATTTTCAAAAAACATAAAAAACAAAAGTTTAATTTGAAAATTGGCTTTTGATAGCAATTTTTAATATATGACTGAGTACAATTTGCAAAATAAATATAGAGAAAAGCTTTAAAAATGGCTTTGAACGTTAAGTTGCTAAAAGGACTTAATATGATTGGCTCATTTAACTGTCCGATTACAGGTATCCGATTACAGTCAACTGTCCGATTACACTGTACAATTACAATTTTGCAGATTAATTAGTGCAAAATACAGCAGTTTATGAACCAATCAAATTTGAGGAAATTGTAATAATTATGATTAAGTTATATTAGAAATAATACAGAATCTTTTTTCTCCTTCTAACACATTGGTTGTATTATTTCTAACTTAGTTGTGGTTCCCTTCCTCGCCGAAACTAGTATTTATTTACAGACAATTAAACACACATATAATCACAAACAAAAACAACAAAGAAGAAGAAGGGATGGGAGAGCGAAAAAAGCATTGAAAAGCATTGTTCCTTTTTTCCTTTTTCCCTCTTCCATTTTTCCCCAATCAATCAATTCAATCAATCAATTTATTTCAGTTCTTCAGTTATTTACATAAAAGTCCGGCTGATCCGCAAATAGTAAATCTATAGTCGAGGCGGATCAGCCGTATTTTAATTTCTTACATACATATGTATTCATACATTAATATAAAATGATAATAATTAAGTGGTCTACAAAAATAAAAACAAAAAAGAAGAGGATGATATGTAACAAAAGCGGAATAACACTTACAGGTCAAACAATGCTGTTAAAAAATTTGCTACTTTTGGATACGTTGAAAAATTTGTTGAAAATCGAGGTAACTGTCAGATTTTTTTTAAGATATTCATTAGTATCGAATGGAGTTTTTGTTTAAACTTCTTTTTTCTGAGATTTCTCACAGACACTTGAATCCCATTCCACACCTTATCACCCACACGTGAAAAAGCATTTTTTTGTACTTCCAGCCGAGATTGTTTAATGTAAAATTCACTAGATGTAGATGATTGCGTGCAGTAAGTGCGGATGCTACTTCGGGTATGGGTAAATAGGTTTGAAATATTTTTAGGAGCTATTCCATTTTGAATATCATGCATCTTACAACAGAGGGCTTCATAATTAAGAAAGTTCATAGGTAGAGAGTCGGCCTCGATGATTCGGAAAAGTAGATAAACCAAAGAGCCCGTTTTTGGAAGATTAATATTTTATTTATGTAGCACGTACTGGCAAGTCCCAAAACCGTAAAGCCATACGATACGTACGCAAGGATCAGGGATTTGCTCTTCTCTCTTTCGCAAAGCTTATTATTTGTCCATCAATTTTTTTACTGCTTTACCTATTTGGGAGATATCGACGTAGTGATCATGTTGCATGGTGAAGCACGTCTAATAATGCCTCGTGCAATTTGGTTTTATATAGATTTAACTATTCCTTGAGCCCAAGTGTCCGAAGGCCGAATGGGCTATTGACTGGAAGACCATTTTATAAGCGAGATGAGTAGTTGTTTTAGTAAAATCCAACTATTTGGTCAAGTTGAAAATAATTTTTATTCGTTTTGCCGTGAGAATACCGGAATCAGCCCACTGTTTTTACTTTCAAAGCCAGCGTTTTTCCCTAATAGTAGACTATACTTATAGACTACTACTAGCTCAGCCATTCAGATCGCAGCATTGATAATGGCCACTAGTTAGATTTTAAATAATGCTATAAATAATCATAGATCAGTGAATTGCGTTCGATTTTGATTACCCCCTCCAGAAAGCCTTTGTTAAATATCTCCAAATAGCTAGATATGCGCTGAGAACAAGCACTTAACACACAACTGAGATAAGGGAACCTTATTTGCGCTATTTGTAGAAGAACTTTCGCGATTTCAAAAAAAAAACAAAAAAACGACATTTTTCTTAATATACAGTGTTATATAGTTAAAGGTGGGGGGCGGGGGTCTGTAAGCCCGTCAAATTGCAAGTTTACTTACAGGAATGACATGGAAAGAATTGCTTGCTTTCTTTGACGATGTACTTATTTTTAGCCCTACGTTTGAGAAGAAATATATCAAAAACGAGTGCCAGTGTTTCATCAGAGTATCCAGACACCGAGAAACTGATTAAAGCACGAGGCCGTTTCAGCCGCGCTAAAGTTTGGAGCCGAAACATTCTATCCCTGTTTGATCAACAGAAAGTTTACAGCGCGATTTGACCATAGTTCCTTGACGTTTTTTACGTCATCGAGACACGGCATCCATAATTAACACCTTTGCTGGTAAATCATTGTCTCGAAGTGTAGGTGTCACGTTTTTCTATGCAATAGATAACAAGCAAGGAAAAATTAAACTCAGAAAGCGTTAAAAAACAGTACTTGATAAAGCATTGCAAACTCTCCAGTTTGGACGTGTCATATGACGTCATAGGATGACGTCAACCTTACCTCATTCCAATGGTATGTAATTATGGTTGCCAGACAACAAGATGTTGCCTCGAACGTGCGTTTTGCTTCCGTTGGAATAAATAAACCCACCTCAAAAAAGTCAGGTTTTTCAGAGGTCTATGAATTGTTAATTAGGCTGTTGGAGAGGTGACCAATTTTGAGCAAAAATACTGATTTTTATAAATACGCAAGCTTTGCGATTTTTAGTTGTTGCATTAGGACGAGCTTTTGTTTCTTAATAGTAAAATACCTTTTGAGACAATGATAAGCTTAATTGTTTCAAGTTATGAAGCGTTAAAGTTGGTCGATGCTGAGATTTTAGGTAGGTAAATTTTCAGAACCGACCAACTTCGACGCTTCATAATTTGACGGAATTAAGCTTATCATGACCTCAACAGGCGTTTTTCTATTAAGGAGTAATAGCTCTTTCTGACGCACGCACTAAAAATTGCCAATTTTACGTATTTAGGAAATTCACGATTCTTGCTCAAAAATGGTCAGTGCTCCGGCAGGCTTACTACATATTCATATATTTCTGAAACACTTGATTATTTGGGAGTAAATAAATTTTTCAAAACACCAGCTACGACCTGGGGATTGGGAGATATTAGTTGCCGGGCAACCATATGTACATAGAACTGGAATGAAGATTTGGTGACACTAACCGTGTGGCTGACACTAACCGTGTTATGTGGCGTCAATCCTTTTGCGAAAAAACATATAATAGCTTTTCATTGGCTGCCGGTCGGATAGTTTCTGTCGGAGGTGCTCATTGGTTTAAATTTGAAACAAGTCATGGCCCTCGCTCAAAAAGTTCTTGAGCACGCTGATTACTATATTTGGTAGAGTTTACCGTATTTGGTAGGTTGCGCAAGAATT
>JAOBYJ020127012.1:0-10148 GCA_025403565.2 Palythoa heliodiscus | reverse complement strand
AACTTTCAAAAGAATATGTTACCCAAAGCGAGGCTGGTAGGGCTAATTTGAATGTAGACAAAAGAATATTAAAATCGTCGCCATTTATGCATAGGGTCTATACGTCATCAGAACGTCCTCACAACATGTACCCTACAATGCGAGCAGAAATCTCTCATGTCCACACGTAAAACGAAAGAACGCTTCGAACAGCCGCTGGTTCTTTTTTCGTTTTTTTGTTTGATTTTTGTCCTTTTCTTTTTTCAGTTTTTTTAACTTTAATTAAGCTGGTTCAACAGATTCATCAAAGGATTTCTCAAACAATTCACCTGCATCCACGTCATTTTCGTTGGTATCGCAGTCGCAGCCAAAGGTCAGTGGATTCAAGATCGCATGGCAACGGGTATCGCGGTCCCACGCATCTACAAACCCGTCAAACCAGTTTCAAACTGGGTCTCTTTTCTCTCGTTTTACGTGGGCAGATGAGAGATATCTGCTCGCAAGGTGTACTTACCCCTGACGGAGGGAATCAAACTCTTGCTCTTGGTAAGGCGCCACGAGGAATTTTAAAATTTTGACGCTAAATAGGGACTACGGCGACTGCTCATAAAAACTTTTATTTCAGATTTGCTTTTTACCTCTTTCTGCGAATCATTTGTTTTGTTATCGCGTCCTTGCAGTCCCAGAACTCTAAAAAGGTGTTTTTACATCCTGTTTCTTGCGACAACTTTTGTGCAGGCGCTCGGCTTGATACATTCCAACGTGCAGTATTTACTATTGTCATAGAGTTAGTGCGTTTTCAACGCGAATGCGTGCTCTCGTTTCCTAAATCGAGGTCACGTGGATAAGTTCAAATCAAATGAACATCTCGAAAGTTATTGACCAACCGGTGATTGTTGTCGTCGTGGGTCACGTTTGAGAGCGGGAAATTTTAATAATTGTGGTTTATTTTGTTTATGCTAAATAACAAAACGTTTAATGATTTCTCCCTCGGGAAACATCTGTTTTGTTTCCCTCGAAATCTCGTTTCCCTCGTAAGCCGTCATTAAGTGTATATTGTTCGTTATTTTACGTCAGCGTCTCGTCCCGCGTCGCCTAAACTCCCTAATATCTCCCGATCTACGATACTAAATAAGACGCAGAGTTCTTCCCTTTAGTGTAAACAGTTTGTTTTAATATTATAATGAAATATTTGTATTAGCTGTCAAACTGAAGAACTGCTACGAAAAAACGTAGCCCAACATGAATGAGCAGGGTCCCTAGAGGATGTTTGAAGTTTTGAGCTCTTTCGTATAACATACGGGGACATAACACTAGTTTTGTATTTAACAAGTTTTAAACACATCAATAACAAAACTATTTAGTTGCACACACTCCCATATGAGACTACATCTGAACAATTTTGTACGCTGATTTCGGCATGAAATGTGCTTGCCAGGAAGAGTTTTGCAACCCTGCAGTGCAATATTCATTTATTCAACGATTTGGCTGGAATTAATTAGATAGTTATTATTTGGCTATTGCATTTCTCCGTCGCATTATTTCCTCACCGTTTGAAATTGGGGAAAAGGAATACAATATATTTTTTTGTTAATTGAGAATAAATAATAATGCTAAATGCAATACAGTGTACAAAGTAGTTGCTTCTAAACGGAAGTAAATAAACTGCAGTGTCAATATTTTTGCTGTAGATCAACTAAAGAGTTACCTCGTTAATAGTTGGCTCGTGATATATGATTTAAAATTAATTGTTGTATATCGATATAACCGGTACTGGATCGATCATAAACATTTAAATTCTTGGTTTTACAACTTATACTATGGAAGGCAAAATTTCTCCGAGATTGGTTCACAGTTGGGCATTTTTTTCACTCAAAGCAAAATTACTCTAGTTTAATTGGTTGAATCGTTGAATAGCAACGTTATGTGAGCAACGAGCAAAAGAAATTCAATAGCCCATTTCCGACTTTCGCTCCACTACTCACAAACAACACCTTCAAGTCGAGGCCAAGTGCTAACTTCTGATACATTTACTGTAATTTTAGCACTTGGCCTCGACTTGATGGTTTTATTTGTAAGCATTGAAGCGTAATTCGGATATGGCCAATTGTCCGCAACCCGAAAAACCACAGCCTAGTGGATTAGGGTATTTTAAGAATGGGCAACGGAACGTCGGTATGAGCACCAACTCGAAAAGAATTGATCGTTTTCACGCTCAGTGTGACGCAGTGAAACTTTGATTTATTGGAAAAAGGAATTTACTTTCCAATTTGTCAAATCTGTATTAGTAAAACCGCCAATTTTAATGTATTAACTCCCAAATTAGCAAAGACATTACTTTTTAAATTTAGCCAAATTTACAAAGAAATGTATGGTGGGACGGCATCACTAGCTCACCGAGCCTCGTTATCATGCTAAACATACATTTTCTTGCAAAAATTCCGCAAAAATATTTAGTTTCAAATATTCACATCTTCGCCAATTTTTGGCCAATTTCATCAAAACTTTGCATTTTTACTATTATTGATGTGACAAATTTGATGATGAATTTCACTTTTTGAAAAACGAAATATTTATCAGTGTTACGCTGGCGTGAAAAGGTTCTATTCGTCAAGAAACAAGCGCGATTTTATAGGGAAATCCGAAAAGTTATTCATTGAACTAATCACATGTGCATCGTAAAAGTAAAGATAAGCTCACTTGTGTTTTCAAAGTCTTTAATAAACGGAAACTTTGAAAACACGCGTGAATTAATCTTTTATTGGCCCAAGCGATAACCTGTTGAAATTAACCGTAGGAGACGGCTCACTGTGAGTGAAATCGACCGGGAAACCGTATTTGGGTATATCTGCGTCCATTTCGGTCTTATTGATTTGGCCGGGGTTTTTTTATTCCGAGTTCAGTCCGCTTAAGAGCAAAATAAATCAGCTATTTTTCATCAGTCATCTACACCACAACTTGTCAGCGGTTATTCACCAAAAGGCGCCCAACAGCGCAACTTATAAGTACTCGCGTGTATCTGCATGTTACTGGTTGTGTAGTCGTATGTTTTCCTACGTGACTCGTAAGTGTTCGTATGTGGTTCGTAAATATACTCGTGTGCAACTTATAAGTACTCGCATGTATCTGCATGTGACTGGTTGTGTAGTCGTATGTTCTCCTATGTGACTCGTAAGTGTTCGTATGTGGCTCGTAAATACTCGTGTGCAACTTATAAGTACTCGCGTGTATCTGCATGTGACTGGTTGTGTAGTCGTATGTTTTCATGTGTCACTCGTTAGTACTCGTATCAAAAAAATCAAATCTGAACAGACATGAACTGTATATGTCGCCGAAAATGAATAGCAAAACAGTTACTGTTCATCAGCAGAATACCTAAACCGTGTGCAATTCCACAATTGGTTTCGGCCCCATTAAGTCATAAGTACTCGTATGTAACTCATAAGTACTCTATGTACCCGTATGTGACATGTTCTTATATGTGACTCGTAAGTACTCCTCCTAATACTACTACTAAGGGCGGCCTCAGCCGAGCTGCACGCCTTGAAGTCCAGTCATCACGATTTGTCACGCATGCAGCAAGCTCGGAAGTGTTGGCCGACCCGACATCTCTCCTGAGGGTGTCCACAAATATCTATAAGGGTCTTCCTGGACGGCGTTTGCCGTGGGTTGACACCCATAAAACAAGGTGGTGCGCAGGGAGCTCCACGTGCTTCTGACAGTGGCCCGCAAGCCCGAGTCTCCTCCAAGTGACTTGATATCTTAGGGAGGTCAATAAAGGACAGTATGTCAGATATGGTCCCGCCTGTTGACATTTAGCACAACCTGTAACGTGCGGGTGTACGAGCCGTCGAGCGACCTCTGCAGTGAGGCATTTATCGCCCAACACTCTCTTCCGTACAGTTTCTATAGTTGCGTAGAACTTAAAGTACTCGTATGTATCTTTATGTGGCTGGTTGTGTAGTCACATGTTCTCGTATGTGACTCGTAAGTACTCGTATGTACTCGTAGGTTGTAGTTTATGTGACTCGTGTGTGATTCGTACGTGTACAGTTTTTAGTTTTGGTCCAGATCCAAAAATATAAACAGTGTATCAGCATCAATCTACGTGTTAGTTTCATTTCTTCCATGTATGAAAAAGATAGTGTTTAGAACTGAATGGGTACTAAACTGAAAGCCAAAATAAACATGTTAATATAAATATGCTACTCGGTATGGGGTGAAAGTTTTTTGTGGCGCAAAATTTTTGTTGATTCATGATAAATACTCGATATTTATATCAAAATCTGTCATGTCTTCACCAGTTTTATCAAAGCATGGTTGATTTCCCGGAAACTGTATGACCACCGCATGACGCATGACGATTTCTTGGAATTTTGTTTGTGTGATCATGGTCATGGATTGGCGATCATCGCTGGTTTATTCTACTGGTTAAAAATTTTGGAACCTGGTTGAAGGATTTTTGCTAGACATTTGTGGCCAAGAAACTTTAAAAGATTTGCATTTTTGTTTTACTTCAGTTCCAATACGCAGTTTTCATGAAGTGTTGATGTCTGTTGTGTTTGCAAAAATGTTTCGTGTTTGTTTACCGTGATGCTTGACAACCAAACTCCTTCGCCTAAAATATTTTGCAATGTCGCATTTTAATCAAGGTGTCAGCAGAAAGCATCAGTTTTCCAACGCCCGAAGAAATATTTCCTTTACCATAAAGATCCTATCCAGCAACACAACTGCTCAAACACAAGACTTGCAATCGAATGCGGACAGCGAGTCTTCATGGGAATCGATTTCAAAACATCTGAAAGATCATTATGCTCGACGATTCAAAAACATCTATACCACAAGCGAGGTAAGCAATATTTAAATAACTTTAACATACTGTTTGTGAACGTTAGAATTTTACTGACAGGAATCTGACATTTAAAATGACAGCAACGTTCCGCATGAGCCATTGTGCGGAATATTTTAAAGAAAGGCTAAACAGACTTTAAAAAACAAAATTTTTATATTTAAAAAATATTGTGTTTAAAATGCATACATTAAACAACAAAATTGAATCAGTCAAATTTTTGTCATATATTTTGAATGTTACACGGAAAATTAGTTCTATTTGTGAAATTATAGCAAAACTGCTTCCTAGAATGGCAACCAATTATTAGCATTTTAAAGTGCCAAAATATAAAAATAGTTGAGTTGATGCCAGAAGGGAGATATTTAATTCAATTTCGTTGCGATAAAGGTCTATATAAATTTTGCACTGAACATCCGAACACTTTAAAATCCCAATTATACTACAAAAATGATTTCCTTTAAATATACGAGAATGAATTTGGCGAGGGCATTGCCTTGTACTCTGAACTCAGTTCAGAGCGACTTGAGTCTTGACTTCCTTATGGCTTGTGAATATTCGCTTTTGCATGGCCTTCTCTCTGAAACTAAAACAAGAAACCCAGTTTTAAACAGAAAAATTTTTATTTGGATACTAACTCGAGTTAAGAAATTTTACCTTTGCCAAAAGCTACCCTTGTTTTACCATTCCGTCAAGTGTAATAAATAAAGGCTTTTCCTTCCAATCACGATTGATGTTGGTACGGGAGCTATAAAAAATGTCAATGATACCACTTTTTGTTTGGCAGTAGCGAAATAAAAATACAAACGAAATAATGTTTCTGTATACCCGCGCCATAAAATTTCTGATACGGGTTTTAGGAAACAAGTTACACTATTTTTTTATAAGAAGAACTTTATAAGAGCAACGAAGCCCAAATTTACCCAGAAATTAAGAACAACGTAACAAATTTCATTCACATGCACACGAAGCAAATCACGTCAAAACATGGCTTAGCGGGTGGAAATGCATCAATACATTGGCATTGCAGGCGAAAAGAGCGTTATTAAAGTTTAAAGTCTGTGCAGTACTTTGCCTCATAGATAGTGTACTCATACCAAACCTGTGGAGCAACTAAAAGTGATCTCAAAAAATATAAAAACGTCGGCAAAAGTAATCCGAATCTGAAAGTATTTGTGATTCAGTAGTAACGGATCAGAAATAAAACGATTTTAGAGCAACTGAGGTTCAATTCTAAAAAAATTAATGACAATGCGCTTCAGCAAAGTTTGCTGCTTCTTATGCGTCAGTAACGAATGATATAGGAATGAAAAAACTTTATATTTCTATCAACCACGTGCACTTTTCATTGCCACTAACCTTATATTTCTTTCTACAGGTTAGTGGAGAGGATGTAGATTCAATATCAAACACAAGATCTCTCAAATTGAAAGTTACTGCATCTCAAACTGAATATGGAAAGCCAAGTCGACTATTTGAAGAGATCCGGAGAAAATGGTGCAGCACTATCTCTACATGTGGTAGTCCACATTGGCTCGAGTCATGTGAGACCGCTAAAAATACCTTTGGCATGTACAAAGACACCTCCTTCCAAAGTTTACAACCTGCAAAGTTTAGCTTGGGAAGTTTTCAAAACCGCGGTGTTTATATAAGACACTGGAGCTCCAAAGACAACTCTGCTTGGATTTTAGATGGTGTGTCGGCAGATTTCGAGAGCGACACACAGACACTAGTTGTATCCTTTGATAACTCGAGAGCGATCGATGGGCAGAGAGGATATCGCTTGGAATTTGAGTACAGGCAATTTGAGAGCTTCATTGTAGTTGACGAGAATCAACCCAGGCGAGAAATTGATATCTACATTGCACTCCAATGGCCCCCGAGGGTCTTTCAAGGTATTCAACATTTACAGTTTATGAACTGGGGTGGACGTGGGTGACAAGGAGGGGAGAGAAGGGGCAGATACTTGTGGTGAAGTTGGGGACGGGGAGGTTGAGGGGAATAGGAAGAAGAGATGCTAGAGATAGAGTTAAGGTAAAGAACGGAGACGGGAGAGAAGGAATAGATGCTAGGAGTGGAAATGGGGAGGGAGAGAGGGACAGGAGAGATGCTAGGAATGAAAATGAAGTGGGGGAGAGAAGGGATAGACCCTTGGAGTGAAGATGGGATAAGGGAGCGGGAGGGAAAAGAAGCAACAGATCCTAGGAGTGAAGATGGGGGAAGGAGGGGAAGGGGAGAGGAGGTACAGATACTAGGAGTGAAGATGGCAGAAGGAAGGGAAAAGGGAAAGGAGAGAGAGTTGCTAGGATTGAAGATGGAGGAAGGTAGGGGGGAGAGGAGTGAAAATGGGGAAAGGGAAGGGAGAGGAGGGAAAGATGTTAGGAGTAAAGATGGGGAAAGGGAAGGGAGAAGAAGGAGAGATGCTATTAGTGAAGACGGAAAAAGGAAAGGGGAAAGGAGAGGAGGTAGAGATGCTAGGAGTGAAGATGGAGGAAGGAAAGGGGAGGAGACAGGAGGAAGAGATGCTTAGGAGTTGAAGATGGAGAAAGGAAAGGAGAGAATGAGGAGATGTTAGGAGTGAAGATGGGGAAAGGGAAGGGAGAGGAGGGAAAGATGCTAGGAGTGAAGATGGGAAAAGGGAAGGGAGAGGAGGGAAAGATGCTAGGAGTGAAGATGGGGAAAGGGATGGGAGAGGAGGGAAAGATGCTCGGAGTGAAGATGGGGAAAGGGAAGGGATAGGAGGGAAAGATGTTAGGAGTGGAGGTTGGGGAAGGAAGGGGGAGGGAAGAGATGGAGGTGAGAGAACAATCATTTATCAAACATGGTACAAGCCAGTTTCATATATGGTCAAGGCGTGGTGAAAGGACGTGACACAGTTTTTTCTTACTGGATTAACAATTACCAGTTTGGAGTGATGAAAAACGTTAAGGAAAGATGAAAGCATTTGAAACTTTTTTCGCTCTCGCGTAAGTAAAATCTCTGCCTTCCAGTTGCAAGGTCCCAGGTTCAAGTCCCGACTTTTTTGAGTATTTGTGTCATCTTTTTCCCGCAAAATTGAGTCAGCACTAAATTTTTACCCGGTCAGTAAAATGAGTACCAGCTTCTTCAGGCAGCTAACCTGCGGCGGATTAGTGTCCCGTCAAGGGGGAGTCAATAACTCTCGTCCGCTTAACACTACAGAAAACAATCATAATCACCAACTGCTTTCGGACAGTAGGCCCGTAAAAGTATTTTGCTTTAGCTCTAAGAAGAGTTAGAAAGAGATAAAGATTAATAATTTAAGAAAACAATACTAAAAGGTCAACAAAAAGTAACTTTTCTTACCACCACTTGTCTTAATTATACAGACTGCCATAAATAACTTAACAGCGACGTCTACAGCAAAATCGAAATTAATCTATACTGTTTTGCTCTTAGTGTTTGAACTTTTTTTTGACAGAAAAGACGACAAAAGATTTCTTGACAAAACGCGAAAGCACTAACTGGAACAGACGAACCTCGTTTCTTGGCTGCTCGCGCGAGATCCTGGGACAGAGCTCTGTTGTTTGTTTTACTTTTCCTCTGGAGCCTGAGGCAGAAGCTGGCAATCCTTCGTTGAACTTGATCACCAAAATGGCTAAACTTGGTAAGAAGTTCACTTATAGCAGGACAAGCATCGATTTCTTTCCAAATGACCATTTTATAAATGGAGCTTAGGTTAGCTAACCAAAGGCCGGCCTTTAATAATAATAATAACAATAATAATAATAATGATGATGATGATGATGATGATCTTTATTGATCCTTTAAACAGACGTTAAAGGTTTGCAGGGGTAAAAATAAGTAAGAGCTGACTAATCTACAAAATATAATAAATAAAGCTACCTGATTTAAAAACATAAGACATGTATTAAAAGTAAATATTTTTCATAAATAGCAACTACATCAGTTAATAAAACATTTCTTAAATCTTTCAGTTTTTATTTTGGGTATTATGGCTTTAAGCTTTAAAGCTTGATGTTGTTGCCTCGGCTAACGAAATACAGAAGCGCTAGCTGTGCTCTGATTGGCCAGTTTACAGATGTTGTGCTCTGATTGGCTAGTTTACAGAAGCTGTGCTCTGATTGGCCAGTTACAGAAACTGTGCTCTGATTGGCCAGTTTACAGAGGCTTTGATCTGATTGGTTCTGAGAATGGAATGCTCAACTCATTTCAGACTTTTGTGGGCAAGGGACCGACCACATGTTCTCATTATTTCATTTTTGTCATATTGATTGCTATTTCTGTTGTTTCAACATTCTTTGTGATTATCTTTTCATATATAACGCAAATTTTGTCCAACAGGTTACAGCATTTACTTTGCAGCTGTGAGAACAAGGTCGCCTCGTGGTCCGTCCGAGGTTCCCACAAAGCCTTTATTTCGTGACTTCCGCGTTGGCTACGCGCTGGAATGCCTTCTGTCTCGTGGTTTTAAAGTCGTTGATCGAGTGTCGAGGGAATTTTATGACACTCTGAGAAAATCTGGTGTAACATATGACAGTTACCATCTATTAAAATCAGGTGTGCTTACGGTGTTGCTGAAAACTAATCCTCTTCCCGGACTAATTAAACTAATTATTATGTAAGGCTACTGTGTGAATTTTATTGCTTTATAAGAGATATCAGTTCTAATATCAATGTCCAAGAACTTATGTGATCAATGTGGGATGAAAATCTGTTTGGTTTTTACATACATAGGTATGGTTGTAAATATCTAACTGCTAAACATAGATGGGAGATGTGATATTTTTGGTTATTTACATCATAGAATCGAGGAGCACAGATATTCAGCAATCGGTAGACACCGTTTAATTACAAGATTACGGGCGAACAACATTTCCAGCGAAAAGCTTCATCATATCAAAGAAATGCACATCGAAAATTGATAGCCTCATGTATAAGATATTCTACATAAAAGAACTATCACCCACGTTTGGCGTTCAGTCTGTGCGAGCAAAACTATTCACATAATTTGTTTCGTTCACCGAAAATTTCTCTGTGCCAGCAAACTTTTTTCATAACTGTTTTGTTCACTAAAAATTCTTACTCTATTGTACTGTATAATTATTGTCTGTTATTAAACCGCATTGTATGCTATATACTGAAAATTCTCTGTGATTTACATAACTATTGTACATAGAACCGTATTGTATAAATGTTGAATATTCTTGTACCACCTGTACAAGGTTTAAAATATTTTTGTAGGCCGTATACGATATCATGAATTTTTTTCTGTTGTGCCATTCAGGCCTAAAAAGTTTAAAATTATTAAAAACTTGTAAAAAAGACTTGTAAAAATTTG
>JAOBYJ020126916.1:0-10150 GCA_025403565.2 Palythoa heliodiscus | reverse complement strand
ACTGTCGTAAATCTCGAGAAAGGAGAGAAAGGTGAGCTTTACGTGTTCGTAATGTTAGATAAACGGGGTGAAAAGTATAGATTGGAATATCCGATGACTAATTCCTGGTCGGAGCCGAGTTGTTCCAAATAGAGGATGGTTAGAGTTCGGATCGATATGAAGTAGTCTCCGGGCTTTAAATCGTCTGACATGATTCTGTGGGCCATCGCAATCAGGCCTTGCAGGAATTTTTATCCCGTCTCCAGGAGGTGTGTACCAAGATCTGTCAGAAGTATGACCAGACCGCGGTAAAGGTACGTTTGTTTGGCATTCACTTTTGTCCACTTGTTTCTAATCACCATAAGTGCTCGGTTCGATGTCGAGATGATTTTCCAGGGTGAGGATGTCATCGGGTAACGAAACACCGCTCAGGGCCATTTTCCACTGATTCCCTGTCAACTTTGATTGTCACGGTAGCCGTACTTTAAAGGAACTTTCTTGATTATCGATGAATTCCTTGCTGGACGTCGTGGTGAGGAGGGCGATGTAAAATTTTTGACTCATGCTGTAGGCGCTAGGTCCTGACGTTGGATTCAACTTTTGTATTTACTGTGCCACTCTTTCCACTGCACGTACAAGTGATCACCGCGTCGTTTTAATACATTTTCGATCGGCGACACCTTGTCGTCGTAGAAGTGTACCCGTTGTAGCTGTTAGTGGCACAAAGGTACCTTCGATGGGAGTACCGTCCAGTTCCTTGACTTTATAGGTGATGGGCTAACCGTTCACCACACAACACACCTCGAACACGTCTTTGGTCCAACCCGGTGAGTATCCTTTTTAAAAGGACGGTGTTGGCTGTTGGCTCATTCGAACGTGATTCCCCAACTTGAATTTTTTAAAGGGCGTTTTGGACTTGTTTTGTGTTTTAGACATGCCCTACAAGCGTTTTCAGACTTGAGCTTTGTTAGTTTGCGTCACTTGGTTGGTAGATATACCGATACTCTGATGAGGGGAAGCATTATATCCTGCCACAAAATCTGGCAGGACGTCGATCTATCCCAAAATATTGGCCGCCGTAAAGAAACGATATATCCCACCTTTCAAGGCTCGATTGACCCGCTCCATTATACAGGCTTTGGCATCTCCCGAGGTCCAAAAGTGATGGATCCCTTTCTTTTTCACGAATTTTTGCAAGGGAGCATCGTAAAATCCTTTGCCGTTGTCCGTTTGCAATCAATAGAGTTGACGCAGAAGGGATTGTTTGAGGACATTGTGATTGGCTTTGAGCATATTGGGCCCTGATTTATTTTTCAAAGGTTCGACCCGAGCATACTTGGACATCGCGTCGATAATTGTCAACAGATACTTGATGCGTCGATTCTTGGACGCGAACTGTTGCATGTCCACCAAATCCGCCACCCATTGATGGCTCATGCATGCCCATGACTTGCACGCGCCAGGTAAGAAACCGACGTCGTATAGAGAACGATAAAACAAAAACTGTATAAGACGATCCTGATCAATCAGTTTTCAAAATTTCTCGGAAACAGTCAAACAGACAAGGAAAGCAGGAGTTCAAACTCCGTTTTTGATAACTTTTTAAAGCCAAAATTGAATCCAGAGGTTCGAGTTCCAGTTTCCAATAAGGCACTCAGTTTACACGCGTAAAAAATAAGTTTGCCTTAATGAAATATTCACAATGAAGTCATCCAAGCAAATTAGAGTTTTCATTAAAAGATCAAAGCAGAAGGTCTAGCTCGATAATAAATAATCACTGCAGAGGGTGTACCATTAATGCACCACGAGCATCGTGTGTCTCATTTCTGCAGGAAAAGATGGAAGGCCACTGCTGTTTTCTTTTGCTGTTTGCGCCAGGAAGGTATATGTTGGTTTGATAAAATTTTTCTTGGTTGCGATAGCTATTTTGACTGTCGGTACATGTGACTTTGATCTTGTTCAAGTTGACGAGTTTTTAACGTATTTTCCAGCCGCTAATTCCAGTTTTCACTTTCTTTGTACAGTTTATGTGTCAAGTACAGCAGTAGTATATCATGTATGGTTGGGGCCTTAAAAAGTGCGTAATGTGCATAAATTAGTGCGTTGTTCAACCTGCATAAATTAGTGCGTAAGTAGTTCAACCTCATCTCCATAAAAAATGTACACACAGTCATTAACATAAGTTAGGGCGCAGAGTGCATAAATTAGGGCGCAGCTCATCTCCATACAGAACCTGCCCGGACTTGCCCGACTTTTATAGGGCTCAATGTGCATAAATTAGTGCGTAGTTTAACATGCATAAATCAGTGTGGAGTTCAACCTCATCTCCATAAAAAAGTGCGCACAGTCATTGACATAAATTAGGGCGCAATGTGCATAAATTAGTGCGCAGCTCATCTCCATACAGAACCTGCCCGAACTTGCCCAATTATTCTTTTGTTTTGAGGGATTGCACCATCACATGTAATATTTTTATTTTTATTGCGTTAATTCTAAAAATATATATGAAAGCAGCAGAGCTAAAATTTGCTGACATTTTAAAGTTTTGTCATGTTTATTACTTTCGTTATTGAAATGACTCTTACTTCAAGATTTGACATTTCCCAATTCGAAAACTATAGAAATAAACTCTTTTTTTAAGAAAAGTACAGGGATTACATTTTCAGTCAGTGAGCCATAAAACCTATGCAAAGCTAAGCAAGAAGTAAAAACGCAGTTGCAAATAAACAACAAATACATTAATTCCCTATTGTTTTGTAAAATAAACTTCTTTTATCTTGTTGGACGGATTTTGAATATTTAAATTCTTTCAAACGATTGAATGAGTTTGTGTTGACTATTCTTGGCTTTTTGGGTCAAATGAACTATAAAACAAGCAAGCGGTTGATTTTTTGAGCGGAAATATTATAAATTGGGCTAAAAACAGTAAAGATAAAAAAAAATTTAGGGAAAAGGAAAGTTTGAGGGCAAAATGTATTAGTACTGCTGAGACGTAATTAGTTAAGTACCTCATTTAGTTAGTCAATCTAAACAAGTTGGACTAAAAATAACAAAAAGGTATGTAATTTACCGCAATTTAATAAATAAACAAAATTATGAAAGAACAAAGAAAAGATTTAACAGTGGATTTTATTCTTCTTTTCGGTACACACTCTGTTTACAATGTTGACAAAAGTCATTCGCTGTCTGACACGCTTTCACAGTCAGTACTGTCTGGTTCAAAATGCTGTTCGCAACCAGATTTAACATTTTGCTATTTTTAGTCCAACTTGTTTAGATTGACTAACTTAATGAGGCGCTTAACTAATTACGTCTCAGCACTAATACATTCTGCCCTCAAACTTTCCTTTTTCCTAAATTATATTTTATGTTTTAGAGTTTTTAGTCTAACTTATCATATTTCCGCTCAAAAAAAACCAACTACTTGCTTGTTTTATAGTTCATTTGATCCAAACCTAAAAAGCCAAGAATAGTCAACACAAGCTCATTCAACCGTTTGAAAGAATTGAATATTCCAAATATGATGTCTTTGGCACCAAAACTTTCCTTTCACTTTATTTTTTCGTGTCAATGTTAGTTTGTTCAATCAAATTTACAATATTTTCCTATATCTAGCTAAGAAGTGGGATTATCAAAACACCAAAATCATTAAATATTTGAAATTCGCTCAGCCGCTTCAGGCTCATTAAAATACGAAATCTCGTTGACGACTATTCAAAGCAAAACAATAGAGGATTGATGTCCTTATTGTTTCTGCGTTTTTACTTCTTGCTTGGATTTGCATAAGCTTTATAATTTACTTTACTCGTCTTAAAAAAGAGTTTAAAATTTCTATAGTTTTCGAATTGGGAAACGTTAGAACTGCTTAGCTCCGACTAGTTTTTATCTTGTCAGTATTAACGCAATAAAAACAAAAACATTACATGTGATGGTGCAACCCTCAAAACAAAACAATAATTGGGCAAGTCCGGGCGGGTTCTGCATGCAGATCGATGAGCTGCGCACTAATTTATGTACATTGCGCCCTATTTCATGTTAATGGTTGTGCGTACTTTTTTATGGAGATGAGGTGGAGGTTGAACCGCGCACTAATTTATGCAGGTTGAACTACGCACTAACTTTTGCACATTACGCACTAAAAAAGTCCTAATTCCATACATGATATGCTACTTACTACTTACAGCTAAAGCATATGATTGCGTCAAAGTTGGTGAAAATTCGTTAAGAGCAATTCGAATGCTCTGTGTACATAAACACTTTCGAGGATCCCCGGGTTCTAAGCGGTCTGCACACCTTCTGCAAACGCTATGTAAAGAGAGTTGTGACGCGGAGAGAACACAAATTTACGTAAATTCCCAATTTGTCGAAAGGAAACCGAGGTAAGGGATGCTTCAGTTTGAAGGTTAAGACCCGAACAAGATCTGTTGTAGTAGGGGTAGCAAATGGTAAATCCAGGACTATCCGAGACTCCGAGATGGCCTTTTTAGACTCCGAGCCGGAGACTTTGAAAAGCAATGAATAATCCGAGACTTTACGGTATGAAAAATCCGAAACCGAGATCGCTCCAAAAATGAGCGCGAAGACATATATTTTGTTTCTGAAATCTGAGACACGAATTTCATCCTACGGCTAAACGTACGGCAACGTTTTCCCGGAGCAGATGCTCAGAACAGCTCAAATAACTAACGTTGAAAAAAAATCGTTAAATAAAACCAAAATGTCGAGACACAGCAATTTGATGGCAAAATGGAGACTGAGATTTACGAGAAAGGCCGAGAATCCGAGCCACTTCGTAAGGAAAATTCGAGACTCGGAGAAAGTAATTTTTGTATAATGACCACAGGGGGTGTACCCAACATGCATCACGCACATCGACTCTCTGAGAAAATGAGGAAGTTAGGCGTTATTGTTGGCATTTGTTACTGCTGTTTGCACCAGGAAGGTATGTGATAGTTCGATGAAATATTTCTTTTATTGCGATTGCTATTTTGGCTGTCTGTGCATTTGAGTTAATTTTCGTTCAGGTTGACGAGTGTTTAATATATTTTCCAGCTGCTAAATCAAGTTTTCACTTTCTTTGTACTGTTTATGTGTTAGGTACTGTTAGCTAAAGCGTGATGGCGTCAAAGCTGGTCAAAAATTTGGAAGGGCAATTCGAATGCTCTGTGTGCATGGACACGTTCGAGGATCCTCGGGTTCTCATCTGTCAGCACATTTTTTGCGCACGCTGTTTGGAGAGAATGGTACGGCGGATGGGCCACAAATCTATCATTGAATGCCCAACTTGTCGAAAGGAAACCGAGGTAAGGGATGCTTTAGTTTGAAGGGCAAGACCTGAACAAGATCTGTTGTAGTACGTAGAAATAAGTTGGTTTGGTATGTTTTGATTTACCTAGGATGAAATATAACAGAATGCCCGAGAGTTATTAGGACTTACAACGTCCTTAAGGCTCTCATTCAATTTCTATTACGAGGGTGGAAGCGGAATTTTGAACCATGATGAATTACAGCTGAAAAATGGGCTGGAATCATAAATCATTCGATTTTGTGTTCGATTATGTGTTTGGAACCATGAATCATGAGCGATCGGAACATATAGCATGAGTCAATACAATACAATACTGAATACTGGTTTATTGTGATAATACGCTTAGCTATAAAATAGATGTGCCACCACAGACATAGTAACACGCCAGCTAATTTACAGGTATATACCACACTAATCTAAATTGTAGTAATAATAGAACTGACTAATTATAAGCTAAAAACTATAAAAATTTATAAATAATAGGAATAAAAAGTGTCGAATTATAAAAATTGTACTAGGTCGACTTGGCTAATAGATCTTTAAAAGACTTAAAATTCGTTATCTTTCTAAACATGTTTGGAATTGAATTCCAGAGTTTCGGACCAATATAACGGACTGTGTTTGAGCCGTATTTAGTAGACTTTGGCTTGGGCAGCGAGAGGATATAGTCACCTCTTAAATTGTAGCTAATGTTCTTCCTATGAACTATAATTTCTTGTAAACTTTGGAGTGAATTTTCAAATGAATCATGCTAAATACTCTGGAGGAATTACGAGTTTCATAGCTCAAATGATTCCGCTTCCATCCGCGGTTGTACTTACAACATACGCAATTAACACTTGTACAAGCCAATCTTCTCATATTGTGATTCAACGGTTCAACGGTTCAACGGTTTTTTATTTCCACATATTCAGAATTACAAAAGAAAATAAAGAGAAGTGAAAAAGGTGGAGGGTACACGATTTACAACCCTAAAGGGTTAGACTAGCAATCGTGCACCCTACTTTAATTACAGTAAGTCAAAAGGTGGTAATGTAAGGCGGAAACGTTAAGCAAAATCAGATATTGTTTGTATTTACAATTACGTATTGTAGTCTATAAGATTTCAATTATGGAAGTTTACGTTACTGAAATCTTATTAAATACTAATAATACTGTATGGCTTAGACGAGTGTTGTACAAAAGAAAAAAGGACAAATGTCAACTATTGGCTTGTAAGAGGAAGTCTCTATATTTTTTTCCTAAAGGGACAGTTGATAAGTAAATTAATAAATTTACACACCTTTTGAGGATAAACTGGGGTGAGGAGGTTTTAAGTTTGATGGGTGAGACTAGAACAGTATCTGTTGTGATAGAAACAAGGTGCATTGGTATGTATTGGATTTACCTGTACGATGAGATAACAGAGTCCCCTGAGAGTTGTTAGGACTTACACCGTCATGATGAGAGTTCACACTCAATTTCTATTTACTAGAAACAAAACACTTTTACAGGTTACTCATACTATTTTGTGATCATCGGGCAGGGGAAACAAAGTTTTCGAGCCTAATTGCTTGAATTAATTCTGCCCACTCGCCCCTTGAGCCTGTTAACGAACGTCGGAAATAGGATTTTTGAAACTATAACGTTCAGTGAAAGGAGGTTGATATTGATCAAAGACGAATTACACGTCCTCTGGGACCACTTATTCGCCATCAACCGTTATACAATGTTAAGTTTCAAGTTTTATTCCCAGTTGGTATTGTTGTTTTCATATTTTATTTTTAGCTTTAATCACATTGTATTCCTGAATCTCATTACGCTGCAATCTCATTTATTTTGAAGGATAGCTGTGGGACAATAAAGAGTATTTTTTTAAAACAATTTCATTAACTTTCTCGGCATTTACAAGGTTAGAAAAATGTACCATTACCATTAACTACACCACCTATTAGAAATAAACTGAGGTGAGAAGGTTTGTTAAAACCTACAACTAAAAAGTTAAAAATTAAACCTAAAACTAAAACCTAAAACTAAAACTAAAACTAAACCTAAAACTTAAGAGCGGCTTTCCGTAAATATCGAAAATCTGGCGACACTCGTCAAAATTTCGAATTTCTGTTTTATTCACCCAAATTATCTATATGGTGAGTTATTTTCGAAAATGGTATTAAAATGTTCAACAGCGCTTAAAATTTTGAGAAATCGAGAAAAGTTGAAAATTCGCCATTTTGCTGTCTCGCCACTGCCAAAACGTGAGGAAAATACAACTTTTTTACCGCGCTCGTAACGGATCGATACAAGATTTCTGAAAACAGGCTTTGGACAGGAATCAAAGCATCTCTCAATGTTTTCAAAAATAAAATTTGTTTTCCAAAAATTGTTGGCACTGGAATATAACTGGTTAATAAAAGTGAGCCAAATTTATCTCTTGAGCGAATGCGGAAATCTAAGCCATTTTTAGAGCCTCGAAACTCCAATGATAGACAAAATTCTAATAAAAACGTTATACATTATTAAAGCAAAGCTTTTCTAAATTAATGTGTGAAAATATAAAACGTGGCCCGTAAATATTTTGCCGCCGAAACGCAAAAATGTAAAGTATACTTTTTCAAAATCAAGCACTTACGCGACAGACTAAAAAAAAATAAATAAATAAAAAAAAGAAAAAAAGAAAAGACTGTCTCGTTTTTAGTAAAACGTCGTAAAATGTACATAAACTGCGAGTGAACAAAATAATATTCGTCCTCTAAGGAAATAAAAAGGCGATATTTTTGATATTTACGGAAAGCTGCTCTTAAAGTTTTTTTGGGTGAGACCAGAACAGGATGTTACGATAGAAACAAGGCGCATTGGTATGTATTTGATTTATCAACGATGAGATAACAGAGTCCCCTAACGGTTGTTAAAATTTTCACCATCAGTTTGAGAGCTAACAATTAATTTCTCTTTACAAGAGATGAAACACCTGTACAAGTTAAATTGTATTATTTTGTGATCATCGGAGAAGTGATAAGGTAAAATAATATTTACAACATGGTACGAAAAACAAATTTTGCAGCCTAAATATTGCCCACTTCCACGGTAACGCTTTAGTAAGTTTTATCCTGGAGTTTTATTTGTTGACGAACATCGGGGAAAAATTTTTGCTAAATTACACGTCAGACGTTAAAAGAAAGATGGTTGATAAGTGACCAAAGAAGAATTGTACGTCTTTTAGGAGAAACCTATTTGCCATCAACTTTCCCACATCTTAGTTTAAGTTGCATTTATAGCTGTTATTGTCTTTTTTCACATGTTAATTTGCCTTTATTACTGGGTTGCCTGTTGGCAAACCAGTCTTAAAATACCTTCTGTTTTTTTTTGTCTGCGAAAAAATGCAATTCTTGCGCAACCTACCAAATACGGTAAACCTTACCAAATATAGTAGTCAGCGTGTTCAAGAACCTATAGAGCGACGGCCATAACTTGTTGTTGTATGTTGGAGTTCTGCTCTCAACAGAAAGAAATATGTCTCGACCTACGGCCAAAATTTATTTGTATTGGAGTATGCAGACATGTGGAATGTACTCTAAACTTTTCGCCGAACGCTTGAACAGCTCTTACAAATACACAAAATAGCTGTGTTAGGATTGGTAGATTGCTTTAATTTGGAATGGTTGCTCAACACCAAACACGATAGTACCACGCTAAGTTGAGAACTCTGATTTTGTCACGTGCTTGGCAACCGACTTCAAAGCAAAACGTTTCAAGCTCCGTTCAGTTGCAGACCTTCAAGCAATGAGCATTAAGAAAATTTTAAAGCGTTTTTAAGGATTTTTATTTAGGCATTTCTCTTTGTTTTTTTAAACAAGAAACCAATCAAGCGATCTTAGTGATTATGAATCAAAATGAGAAACTAAATTTAGAACATACACATGTCGTGATGCGCTCCGGTGGCTTTGTGACAAGCTTTACCACTGTAAATTTCTTGCAGAAAAGAAGGACAAAAACCCTATTTCGGAGTCAACTGATACATGTTTTGAGGAAAAGCCGGTTAGAATAAAAATTATAAAATTAAAAGCGCGGTTTGAAATATATTTCCCAAAGGTGAAGGTGAACTTAAACTGAGTTTATCATGTGTAACTGAACTCAAACAAATACAAAATTCTACGATCTAAGAAAATGTTTGCTTTTCCCGAAAATTATTTGGTTTGGTAATAGATAGGTGTTTCAATATTACCGTAATACATACGGAAATAAGTGTTCAAAATTCAAGTTCAAACAATTTATGTGTTACAGTTTTGAGTCCAAACTGTCCATTGACTCGATGCAAAAGTTCGCACGCACATATCAGAAAACTTTTACTATGCAAACACAATTTCATTATTATCCTGTAAAACTTCAACTTATAAAGCAGGCAACCCAATATACGCTTCTTTAGAGCGTCTTGTTCACATTGTACTCGTATAAACCTCGTGACCCCGTAATTTCATTTATTTTGACGCTAACTGCAGGACAAATGAGCAATGCATTGTTTGAAGTTCAAGTGTTTTCATATAAAAGATTTTTCAAGTATACCTTACGTGTGCCGCTACCCTGCGAGCAGGACATGAGAAATCTCTGCTCGCAGGGTAGTGTGCCACATCCAAATAATTAGTAACAACTATCACCCGAATGGAAGGTGAATAGTTAACACTTATTCTATTTCAATTTACAGTTGCAGAATATCAACTGAGCGCCGTAGGCGCGAAGTAGATATTCATTACGCCACTATCCACCGAAATTGAAATAGAATAAGTGTTTTAGTATATACCAGCGAGACTAATGATCGATAGAAATTTCCTTTCAAGACAAAAGAAAGATTTGTAAGAAAAAACTACTTCTATTAATGAATCACAGAGC
>JAOBYJ020126806.1:0-10151 GCA_025403565.2 Palythoa heliodiscus | reverse complement strand
TCAAGTAATTAGTATCGAAAATTATCGATTACAATCGATTTTATCGAGTATCGAAATTATCGATTTGTAACGCCTCGCGTAATCGTATGCATCAGAATTTTATACATCTTTACGAACTACTCACATTCACGTTAAAAGTATGATCGTCGACTCGATTCTTGAATCGCTCCTTAGAGTCCAAAAATGAATATTTCTCCAAAACAAGCTTTCTTTTGAGGGTTGGAAAACTCACGCCGTCCGCCATTTGCAAACTTTTAGGACAGAAACTGAATACTAGTTTTTAGTCTCTCCATTTGATTTCTCGTACTTGAATTTAAATGAGTAAGCCTGGGAACAACAACAAAACAAGATGGCGGCCAACATTGAAGTTGTTTGCCCAACGGAAGAGAGCCTGAAAATAATTGAGAATGGGGTCCCTTGCAGTCAAATAGGATGTGACAGAATATTTCCCAACCAGCCAACACTTAGAATGCATCTTATAAAAACTCACGGCATTATTACTTGTGCTAAAGAAAAGGAAATCTTCGCGAAAGGGAAACACGAACCAAGAATCGAAAAACATTTCTACTGTCCCGTCAAGAATTGCACTCGCGGTATGGAGACCAAAAGACCATTCCCTCGCCTTGGTCAATTAAAACAGGTAGCTCAGAATTCTGTATTCTGAATTGAGAATTTATTGTGCGTCTTTTCAAGAATTTTCTTAAGAAAATAGACTTAACGTGTTACAAGAATAGTTTTTCTTAGAAGAAAAAAATTCTGTGTCCCTAACGGGAATCGAACCCATGACCCTTTGATTACCGGTCAGACGCTCTACCCACTAAGTTACATTACAGTAACTCACATGGGAAACGGATCACTTAACTTGGTTCTTGTAGATTGCACTCTGGGTATATATCTTTCTCAATGCTAGGTCCAATATAATCACAACTTTTTGAAATATTAATAAATGATGTGTGCATTTTGCAGCTTGTTGTTGGTTTAAAACTCCATTTGTTTCATATGTTGTGTAGTAGTCATTACTAAGTAATTTACACGGTCCTAAAATAAAGACGTACTGCACTGACTTATGTACCCCCTGTGGTCACCAGCATTACATGACAGTGCATGCTGAGAAGAAACATAAATGTAGCAAGTGCGGTCGAGGTTTTGGGTTGCCAGATGCTTGTCGACGCCATGAAAACAAGTGTGGGCAAATGTTTCCTTGTTCTTGTGGATGCCCCTTCACTACAAGAGAAGCTATGCTGACCCATGCCAGGCGCAAGAATCATGCCATACAACCCAGGGAAAAAACAGATGTGACGCAACACAGGTTCTCCATAAGTGATTTATTTACAGCGGCATTGGCACTAAATATGGGATCATTTTAGGTTACACTGTAGTTTTTAATAACTAATGTTAAATTTCACACTAAATACTGCGCATGTTGGTCCTGTTACCATTTTAGGGTTAGTAGTTATAGTATTTAAATTTGTGAAAATATATAATATCAAGACTTTTATGACAAACATCAGGGCCCAGTTGGTCAAAGTGCAGATAAATCCAGTGGATAAGCTATTCAGTGGATAAAACTACTATTCAGTGGATAGCTCAGCTCTGGATATATTAACTAATCGAGCTTTGTGTGACTGAAATGATACAAATGGTTAAATTTAATCTGCCGAACAGCAATTTATCCCCTGTTTAAGAGTTAACCGCTCTTTGAACCACCAGGTCCAGGGCTGCAATGTTTGAAGCCATTCTGTTTTCTTGGGGGGAAAACACAGTCAAAAAATAATAGTACATTGTTTTGTTTAGTAGCTTACTACCATTTTTATAAACAAGCCATGCATTTTATGTAACATGCTTAATATATGCATATTATATCTAGTTAGTAAGTCATGTGGCTTTCTATTTTGGAGAATAAATCTGCATAAAATATGGACTTGATTGGAAACCACAGAAGTGAATTGGTTCCGGCATTCCATTTTGCTAATGCAAAGTGCAGACACACAGCTTATTAAACTGTAATTTATGTTTTTTGATGTCAGTATTTTAAACCAGATTTCTGTAGTTTCTGCTGTTGATTCATCAAATGAAAAACTGCTAAAGGAAAGTAGGCATTTGTGTGTTTGAGAAGGGACATGGTGTGGTTACAACGATTTTTTCGCAGGCCTGGAAAGTACCTAGAAAAATCCAGGAAATTTGCTATGACCAAAGGGAAAGAATCCTGTAATTAATCAGATAATAATTGTTATGTAGTTTATCAAAGGGTTTATTGTAAGAGAAAGATGAAAACTTGTATGTTTATTGCATTTTTCTGTTCACAGCTCTTGTGCCCAAAGAAATCCTATAGATGCATCAGAGTGTAAAAGCCATCCCTATTTAGTGTCAGTCAGTCGGGTGGTAGCAGTTTCACCACCAGAGCAGTCTGTGAAAGAAAATTTGCAACAACTTGAATTTCAGACCCAGAATCTAATGGAAAAGCAAGAAAGAATTAGAACAACCAAGCAATTTGATGAAGGAAATCACAAACATCAACTGAAGTATCGAAATATTCTTCCTAAACCCACTGGAAACATGTTTCTCTGCCAGACTTCTGATGGACAAAAATCTTTGATGAAAATAGAACAGATCGGTATTCATTCACCAAATGAAACACTTGCTGATATGAGCACGCAAACTGCGTACACACAGACAGCTTCTAGCAAACAGACGTCAATACAGAGCAATGCAGAAACACAAACTACAGGCACTGTACTAGAAAGACAATGTCAGTCTATCGTGGGTACACAGACAAACACTCAGGTGGAATGGATACCAGCTCAAAGACAGATGTACACCCAAACACAGTTGCCTATGAGCATGGAAACACAAACCCAATTTCTAACATCAACACAAACCCAAGCTGGTTGTTCTCAAGTACTGCCACACATTGTGCAACATGACACAAACATGTGCGAGATACAAACACAAACACCAGATTTAGTGGAAGCTGGTTTAAAAGAACCAGCAAGTAATTCACTATATTCTCATTACTTCCAACAAGCTACCACAGTTGACAGTGAAACTGATGATACTCTTGTAGCATTACATACCTCAACTGAAAATCTGCCCTGTGGCACCTCCAAAGACAACATCAATAAAACGACCAATAAAACTGTCTGTACTGAAAATTTCAACAAGCTTCATACAGTTCCACTTGATATCCATACTCAAACTCCAGTGTCCAGTCTTGACTTTGATTTCTCGGACATGCGATTTTCAGGCAGTGCTATTGCTTCAGTGGAAGATAATGAAACACAGACATTAATTTCTTCTTTAGATCTTGATCTGGCTGACTCCGGAACACAGACTCACAGCTTCCTCGAAGAGATATTTACCTCAGCTAGTCTCTCAAACTCTCAAACCCAGACATGGTTTAGCAACTGGCCTGATGCTGATTCAGGTACAGAAAATCAAATCCTTGAAGATCTGGTTCACATGGAGACACAAACATCTTTGTCAGTTCCATTACTGTCAGCAATAGAGGATGATATCACATTGACAGACACGCACACACAAACTTTTCAAGATGATTTTGTTGAGAGTGTACTTATGTCAGCAAACGTCCAGACACAAACTTCTGTTATGACACAAGATCTTGATGTCATCAATAATATGTTGCTAAATAGTATCTGTACCCAGACACTACTGAGTGGTACTGATGGGAATTCATTGGAATGCAATGATGTCCAAACGCAAACCTTGGCCTTTCCTAACAATCCAGAAAAACCTTTCTTTGATAATTGAGATGTGTCTCTTAGTAACAAGGAAAATCAAACAACTGGAAAAAATACAGATGACAGTAGCATGGGAACAGATTTTCTGTTTATTTTCTGTAAGGTCATAGCAAGAATCATTTTAGCTGGGGGAAGGGGGGGGGGGCAAAGATACTTTTCTAAGAAAAAAATAACTTCTCCAGCCAAAACTATTTGGTTCTCATGGTTCTCATAAAATCTCACAATTTAATTTTGGGGGGTAACTGGGTAGTCAGGTTGGTGTAGCAGTCATCATTTGCATCTAGCTCCCACCTCTACAACCCAGAATCGAATCCTGGACTCGCTTGTGGGCCGAGATCTGTCGATCTCTATCTGACTCCAAGGGTTTTTCTCCGGGTACTCCAGTTTTCCTCACTCATAAAATCAACAATAATGGGCCTGCTGTAATTGGGGAAACCTGTTGCAGCATCCTTTTCTCTTCGGGGATAAAGCTAAATAAATAAATAAAATAATTAACTGTCCTTCTTACCCCTCCTCTGCCCCTCCCCCCCCCTCCTTCTGTGCTTGGTATAGCCCTGGTTGTAACTATTTCATTACCATTGAACTTCAGCTGTAATGTAATGGAAATTCTCAGACTCCAGTTCCCACCTTCCTAAATTAGAGACAGCCTCTATTTTCCCACTTGAGTTGTCACATTGCAGAGTTAAATGACCAAGGAAACCCTTGCAATATTTTGAATAATAAAATTATAACTTTGTTATCAAATGAATACAATTTTTCCCCCTATTCACCACCTCACCCCTGCTTTTTATGTAGTCCCTGAGTTCTCACAGCATACCAGCCACCATGAAATCAACATACTCAAGAAGAAAGAGGGGCGCTAAAGTTTACTGCCTTCCACCAGTTAGTACTGAAAATATTAAAATCATGCATAATGGAAATATAATTTGTTATAAAACCTTTTGGCCAAACCCAGAACATAAAATATAATAGAAAATAATTTTAAGATCATTTTTTTTATTTGGATTATCTCGTGCAAAAACTGATATTTACAATTGTTGTGTTCTGCCTGTAAGTTAATATTTAATCTATTTTGTACTCAAATCTACAACCGACAGACAAGTAGAGATATTTTGTACTAATTTTATTACAAGGAGAATTTATAACATTCCAGTTATTAGCAATTGTTCTATGATTATAGTATTTCATACAGGTCCTAAGTTTATGTATACCGGTATGGTATTCCCTTTATAAAGAGTCAAATTTGTTATCTATGAATAATTTGGTAGGATTTTTAAATACTTTTAATGAAACACAAGCTTCTTAGCTCTGTAACGTAACCAGGGCATAACTGAGCAAGTGAAATGAAGATAGCAGAAGTTTCTGCTTTCTTAACATCTGAACTAACTTAAACTCCGTGAAAGTATATTAAATTTCATTCTAACTTAAACTCCATTCATTTATAAACTAAGAACACAGCATTAAAAAATAATGAACACTATTCGGTTTAACTTTGACACTGTGTATGTGTGTGCAGTGAACAAAATGTTCAGAGAATTAATATTTGACATGCAGGTTAGACTGGTGTGGGAAACCTTAATAGTCCTTAATTAGAATAATTTTTATGAACATAACACAATATTTACAGAAAAGCACTGTATACATTAATTTTACAGACTCTTCAGTTAGTGATTTATTCAGTTAATCAAAGATGAACTATAGACTGAGTCCCTTTTCAAATACTACATTAAATAGTATTATTATAAAATAAGATTAGTTTTTTTGATACAATTTTTTTGAAAAAAAATAAAAAATGGGCCAAAATAATTCAATATCAAATCATGTGAACTAGATCTAACTACAGTTCTGATATTGTTGGCACACAAAACTATACAATATTCATATTGTATTCATATTATATTCTTATTATTAAAATTTGAAACGTGGCTAAAAAGCTATCTACATTTCCACCTAGTAACTGTATCAGGCAATTCCAAAGGAGTCTAACTGATTGAAAATAATTACACCTGTAACTTCAATTGCTTTTTAATGATCCCATTTACATTTAGAGAAACGGCCCCGAAGCGAGTACAGCCTTCTTGCGAATAAATTTACAAAATCTGTCAATTATATATCTCCCGTTTCTGACAACATCACCAGTTTTGTCCCAGATACGGAAGGCAAAACGTTGTGCGAAATATTTATTTCTACCCCTAACCCACTGCTGCTGCTACTTTCCAACTCCTTAGCAAGTTTGTCCAGCGCGGCTGACATGTTGTTTTCACTAGGCATTAGATTCGCCGCTTCGCCGAGTGTGAGCTTGGTGCCTTTACTTCCACGCAAGGGGCGAAGTGACACCGTTTTGCCGTATTTAAATTTACTAGAGGTACGATCGGGAAAACGACTGTGGTTGGTATTACTTCCTGTTGAATACTGCCGTTGATAATTAACTGTGCCTTTGGTTATTGGTACCCAGTCGATGCGGCAATTGGTGTAAGACGATGGAGCGGACTTAGTTTTGGAGTACGATTTGTTTTTCTTTAAATTTATGTTCAGCTGCGTGGAAGATTCTGACTTCAGTTCCTTTGCTCTTGCCATCAATATTCTGCTTGCAAGTATGCTGTCTTCAGCGGCCCTTCTTTGTGTTGGGGTGATTTTTTGCAAGGGTTTCAGATCCGAATTTTTCGACTCGTTGAGAGCATGGTGACATAGGTGGCAGTGAGTTCCGTCGTTGAAAAGATCAACGCGAGGACTCGTGTTGGTTCCAAAGCCCGTATGAACAACGCGAATTCGATTATCAATTCTGTGTGACGAGCAAAGTGTTGGCACATCTAAAGAGTTGCAAGCAGTGTCAATTTTAAGTCTGAATTCTTCTCTGTTATCCAGAGTTTCCAAAAGATGTCGATCAAAGCTAAAAGCCGGATCCAAAAACAATGTCTCGCCGTTGACATCTTGAAAATTAACAGCCCCGCCGCTTTCTAATATAGCTGTTCGATTTTTTCGCTCGCTAACATTTCTCAGAACTTGAAGAGGTTTCCTCTCCACATAAGAACAAGTTCGTGGGTCTATAATGTATCGCCAACATGGAACATCGTAAGATAACACATCAGCATTTTGAAATTTTGCAAGGTTTGAGTTGGTCTTATGTTTGGCCAGTCCGCCGTTCGGCTGTACGCTCGAATTAGTTATTATACAGGCAAGTTTCTTTACCTTTTGATAATGGCTTTCGTGATCATTTGAAACTGGTTTTTCTTTTGACCTCTTTTTTCGTTCTGATGTTTGATATACAACATTTGGAGTGGTTTTCTTCCATCCTGTTGACGCTTCATGCCAAGAAGATGTGGCGACAACTCGCTCAAAGTCGCTGGTATTTTCTCGCGCGTTCTCGCTGCATGCGAGCAAGCTTTCGATTGCAGCCTCTTCTTTCGACATTACATCAATATCTATAGCCAGACGGCTACCTTTTCTGAATTCCTCGTTAACGAAGCAGGTGAAAATAACGCATTACCATGAAACAAACGCCTGTTAGCCATTTTATCACACAAATTACTGTAACCTTTGTTTCCCACTTTCCACCAGCGAACAGACCGCGTTGTTAATTACCATCGCCTAGCAACCGATCCACCAATGCAAACCCAGGCGTCATCAAATGTTTTTTAGAGTAATTATCTGTTAATTGAATTTTACATGTTCAAAGGATTTAACTTAACGGTAATTCATTTTTACTCCGTTAAATAATTTATGAGATTGCTGTTTCACCACAATTTAGTTAACTCCAGTTTTGCTTTTTAAAGTATGCATCAAACTAAATGAATGTCTTCGAGTGAAGACACCACGTAAATTTTAAAAATAGTTTTCATTTAAATTACAAATTAGTTCTTTTGTTCAGTGGTCTTTCGTCAAGCCCTGATTAACACTAGTATTTTCATACCAAAAGTTTATCTTATTTTAATGCAAAATTTGAATCCACATTGCTAGGTCTGCAAAGTTTCATTTCTTGCACGCAAATGAATCTAAATTTTCCGTGGTAAACAAACACGAGTGTTAAACTTCCGTGTGTTGTCCGTGAAAATAGATCCTAGCTCCTTCAAAAGAAAAATTCTATTAAACTTCCGTGTGTTGTCCATGAAAATAGATCCCAGCTCCTTCAAACCAAAAATTCTATTATTAAGACAAACAAAACTCGGCCTAACCGTAGATTAGGAAATTATTTGTCCATAAACTGAGATTAGCGAACAAAAATGTAAAACATGTAAAATATGCGTACAGAATAATCCTCAATCCTTGAAACCCAAAATTCAAATGTCTCGTAAAATTTAATTTGAGGTGTAATACACGAGTTCGAATTCTTTTGATTAAAAATTAAGCAGGCTCAGGTCTTGATACTAAAAGTTTCTCGGTTTTTCTAGAATTTTAAAATTCATATAAGGAGCCCCCTTATAACGAATAAAACTTTTGGGCCGGCAAACGAACAGTAATTCGTATGGCTCATAACCGCTTTTTTACGAATCCCGATATAACGAATTTAACCTCGTCGTAAAGAACCAAAATTCTTGATCCCACAGTCAAACATTTACAGTAGTACAAATACAAAACTGTTTGCCACTCCGGACGTACAAAGGGTTTTTATTTGTTTCTTATCGATATTTTAACGTATTCACGAACACGCGCGATTGTGCAAGTGGCGGTACATTTGTATTTCATGCGAGACGAGGGTTCAAAGGTGCGGGTACGAAATACTCCCAAATAGCTCTAATATTTACTATTTTTGATACTAGTGACAAAATATTCTCTTTATCCAGTGTGCTTCGGAGGTTTCGTGATTTTCCGTAGTGTTATCCACGTGCGCTTTTTACAGTAGAATTTGTAAACTCCCTGGAGAAGTCTGATGTGTGTACAAGGGCGAAACGCATCGAGGAAAAAAGTCTACAAAACTGCAAGTCTGTGCGCTGGTCACTGGTTAGTCAAACTCCTGGAAAACCAGCGCAGGGGGTATTCATTTAGGGTACACGCCACTCAAGTTATCACTTTTTGACAAAGGCTACAACCTCAACCTTTTCTTAATTTTTTTTTAAAAAAGTAGCTCAAGGGGACTAAGGGCGAACGGAATATACACTTTCAGTATATCACCACCTTGGTATCGAGCAATTTGACTGGATTAAAAATAGCGTCCAGTCCAGTGGAAAACGTTTGCTTTAGCTTGGAATGTTTTTCTAGCATTAAGCTACTCTTTTTCAATATTTTACTGCCAATGAGAGAACCTTCCTACATGGTAAGGAAGTCAATGTTCCTACATGATATATATAAACAACGCATAAACTTCATGCACATGTCCAAACTGACTCTAGAACTTTTTACGCCTGCGTCAGTCGAAGATACGTCGTTAGCCATGACAGTTTGCAGTTCCCACATCGGTAAGTCACAACTTATAAAAGCGGCTTTCGGGGGGTATAGAAGCTTTCGCCGCAATCGTAACATCGTCTCTTCTCTGGTAAGTAATTCTCTTCTTTGCTAGCATTGCTAAACCACAGCGTACTGTTGGTAGAGCAACTCCCTAATCTTGTAATAATCGTCACAAACAGCACCCTCCAACCCAACACGACCCGTCTCATTCTGTTACAAAGAAATAAAAGTAACAGCAAAAAGCAAAATTAAAATATAATACGTAATGATAAACGAAGATTTTGTTTTTCAAAAAGAAAACGTAACACAAAATTATTCGTGAAATAAAAACTAAACCCACTAACTCTGCGCACAGCGACCACATTGTTACATATTAGAACGCCGCCTGCAAACTCGGCCTGGATACCGGCTTTGTTTAATACTTGTTTGAAATCTGACAGTCGCGGCTCGTTCACGAAGACGGAGATGTGACCAGTGACCTGCAACGCATGACATAAAAATGTGAATTAGAAAGTCTATCAAACAACATGGAGGTGAAGAAGGGAAATGATGGGGCGTGAAAAGAAGAGAAGACACAGAAAAGTTTTAAGAGGACAGTAGGGAAGATAAGGGAAAGACAGCATAGGAAAGCAAAAAAAAAGAGAATAGTGGAAAAAGGGGAGAGAAGGGAGGAGGGAAAGTAGAGATGCCGTTAAGTAAGGGGGAAAGAGGGAAAGGTGAAGTGAGGAAAAGTTGGGCGAGATGGGGGAGGAAAGGAGAGATGAGGAGAGGAGAGAAGAGAAGATTAGAGAGAGGAGACGCAAGGAGAAGGAAGGATAGGAGAGGTGACGAGACGAGGCGAGACGAGACAAAGGAGAGGAGAAAAAAAGGAGAAAAAAAGAGAGGAGAGGAGAGGGGAGTGGAGAAGAGAGGGAAGGGGAGAAGAGAGGAGATTGGAGGAGAGAGGAGGGGGAGGGGAGGGGAGAGGATGGAGAGGGGACGAGGGGAGGAAAGGGGAGAGAAGAGGAGAGG
>JAOBYJ020126696.1:0-17993 GCA_025403565.2 Palythoa heliodiscus | reverse complement strand
TTAAAACTAGGGAGATTTTTCCCGGGGCACTTCCCAGCCCCCACCTTCCCCAGAAACGTTTGAAAATTTGGTCTTATAAATTGGAATTTCTGCATTTTCAGAGCAATTTTGAGTGCATGACATCAAATTTTTACTGGTATAAATTAAAGTGTATTATCACTCAGGTACTGTCGTGAGCTAAGGAGTAGGCAGTAATTAATTCATAAACTTTTAGGAAAAAGGTGTGACCGCTCGCAGTCGCTGCTACGATGTGACCGAAAAACACATTTCGGTAGACATCTGAGATCATTTTCCTTTTGACATTGACCCATTTGTATAGGTGCTCACACGATTTCCATTCTAATTTGGAAAAAATACACGAATGGGTTTCTCAAAAAGTATCAAAATTGGAGCGTTTTGAAAAACAACGAGTGTAAATTATTTCCAAATTGAACGTTACTCTTTTAAATAATTTACACAACAAAATTACAGAGCAAGTTCTGATTTGGACACCGGTAAGTTTGTAACTTTCATCTTCAAGAATCACATCACCAAAACAAAATATTTAATTGGTTCTTATCAAACTCTATTGTTTATAAGCCAATTAAGAGCACAATTCTAAGATGAACTTGCACTGAATTAACTCTTTTTTGCAACGTGCTTACAAAAAACGCCACTGCCCTCAGCCAATCAGAATCGAGTAATTTTTTATTATATTATTGTTTGTATTTATTGCTCAAACGTAACTGTTTTAAACAACTGTACAAAATATTGGGGATTTTGGTAAGAATAGGTAGACAGAGAGATTGTATAGAAATCGGGAGACCCCCGGTAAATTTAAGATCGAGAAGGTTGGAATCTCTGTTAGAAAAAAGTCTGGTGTGTCTTACGTTCTGAAACTGGTACGGTTTAATGTCTTGCCATATAACTACTTCGTCACCCGTAAGGTCAAACTGTCCCAAGGCAGCCAACATAACTTCTCCGATGACTACGTTGCGTGACACTGCTTCGTTGTGGATGACAAGAAACTGCAACATAAGCTGCTGCACTTCCATCAACGTCAAACCGCTGATGATGAAAAGCTCATTAAAAGTTGGATTTAGGCTCCTTTCAATAACGTTTGTCCGGTGGTTGTGACGTCGCGTTGGCAACGCGTAAACGCGCACGTACGATGACGTAGTGTTTCGTCTTAGGTCTCTCGCGGGTAAATCGCGAGATTGAATAATCTGTTGAAGTAAAACAAATGTTGAATGAATTTAAAGAAGTTACTCCGCTTTGCACTGACACTAAAGGCTGGTTCACACTTTGAAATAAGCATAAGCACAAGCATAAGAAAATAGTGTTAATTTGTTCGAGGGGACCTAGGCTCTATTTTTGTTTCTTTCCGCTGATAGAAAAACTGCAGGCATATATCTTATGCTTATGCTCATGCTCATGCTCATGCTTATGCGAGACCAGTTCACACTTGCAATTGTACGACAAAAACATAAGCATAAAAAAATGGAGATTTTTCCATTTTCTTATGCTTATGTTTGTGCTTATGCTTTAATATGTCAAATTGTGAACCGGCCTTAAAGCCTGCTTCACACTAGCCACGTAAGCGTAAGCGCAATTGCAATCGCAACTCAAAAAAGTCTAGTGTGAAGCGAGAAAACGCAATTGCAAGCGCAAGCGCAAGAAAAAAGGAAAATTTTGTTTTTCTTGTGCTTGTCTTAGCTTGCGCTTGCGATTGCGCTTGTGTCAGAAATATTCTAGTGTGAAGGTCCTTGCGCTTGCTATTGCGATTGCGCTTGTGCTTACGTCGCTAGTGTGAAGCAGGCTTAACTGTACATGTATGGTTTATATCAAATGCACCGAGAAATCAGTATGAAGTAGGTATTTTACTGGAAATAAACTCAGAAAAAATCTAAACCCGTGACGGGAATCGAGCCATGACCTGATTACTGGTCAGATGCTCTACGCACTGAGACTCGCATGGGGAGCCACATCATTTACCGGTTTTGTGATGGAGATATATTCTCAATAGACATACGTCTCGCATCTGCTTGTTCTATATGTTCTTGCCGAAGCTGTGTTGTAGAAATAATGTGGTTTCAATCATCCAGTAGTTAATAATAGATATTTTTCTTAATTTTTACTTCAGGCAGAAAAACGAGGTTCACAGAAATTCCAGAGGTAGCCCAGGCACAAAATCAGTTTGGACTTACAAACACAGAATTTGTATGGAATCAATAGCGAAGTAAAATCGCAAATTTAACATTCAATAAAATTTGACTTATCTTGGTCTGATGTTGTTTTTGTTGACCCTTTGTAGCTTTTACGAGTGATGGAAAGGGCAATAAAATCGCTAAAAATGCCTGAAAAACCAGTTACAAAGGATCAACAGACTACCAAAAACAACATCAGACCAAGATCAGAATGGACAAAAAAAAAACAGAAAAAGAAAAATGTATCCGTCATCATCGAAATTAAAGTTTTGGTTTTTCATTCTTCAGTAGGGCTTTCTCAAATTACTAAAACAATTGACCACAAAAAACAGGTTTTGATCATAAGACGATGATAAGATTACCCTATAACGTAGGAGGCAAAACACTGCTTTTCGACTGCTTTCTTAGGTCATAAAGAATTTTCAAATGTTATCTAGAAATACAAAGGACACATTTTTATTATTACTATAAATTAGTTAGCGTAGAAAAGAAAACAAATTAGAGAAATTCAACAGTTTTCAAATCGTCGTAGCGTGGTTTCTATCAAGTTCAGATATAAAAAACTAAACTTCAGCCAATTAGAGCGCACGTACTGTCTCATATATTTTCTAGTATCATTTTGACTTTTTCTTTCATAGACAAAGGTCTATGATAACTATTTAGTAACAAATCATTTAAGTTGTAAAAATTCGACAAGATCATTTGCTGGTTAGCTCCAAAGAAACAATTTATAATAGATCTTTCTGGTAGATACTACTACCACCTTACCTTTCCTAATATACTTGTACCTAATAAACAGACAAAATATTTTAACAGTGTAAAGTTCTGGATGCCGCAATAAACTATGGGAATTAGGCAATGATAAGAGACTAACGATCATGTAAACGGAAACCCAAGTGCTAAGTAAATTTTTCAAACAAAAAAATAAAAACAATATAAGAAAAATTAATAAGATATTCACATGAGATAAAATTAAATCAGAAAGACCCAGGATCATTATCATAATTATTATAGTTATTAATATTGCTATTATTATTATTATTATTATATTATTATTATTATTATTACCATTACTATTACTATTACTGCTACTGCTGCGGTTACTGTTACTATTACTGCTACTGCTACGGCTACGGCTACGGCTATGGCTACGGCTACTGCTACTGCTACTGCTACTGCTACTGCTACGGCTACGGCTACGGCTACGGCTACGGCTACGGCTACTTCTACGGCTACGGCTACGGCTACGGCTACGGCTACTGCTACTGCTACTGCTACTGCTACTGCTACTGCTACTGTTACTGTTACTGCTACTGTTACTATTACTATTATGATCATTATGATCATTATCATAAATATCAATATACACTTACTTTAACAAATAGGTCACACGTGGTTCTTTTATACTGGAGAGAAACGTTAAGCCTTCCCAGTCCTGCACCAGGTGAGACCGGCGTTCCTCCCCTACCCTTAGTTTCTCTTCGGCTGTGTATAACTTGTGCTGGAATATTGACCGGAATTTTTGGTGGAGAACCAGCCAGTTTACTATCCCGCCCTCTGGAGGCACCAACTTGATCCTGACTATCCCTCCTGGGGGAGCCTTCCCTTTTGGAGGATAGCCCCCTCTCTGTACTTTCCCTCTTTTCGCTAGCACTACTTCGGTCCATGCTCCCTCTCCTCCCCGATAGCCCCCGGTCGCTACTTCCCCGACGACCCGGGGGCGGGGTTTTGAGTACCTTAGTGTCCATATCTCGGGTAACTCGACCACGACTTCTTCCAGAATGTATCTGCGAGTCTGAATGGCTTTGGACAGTTTGTTCAATTTCTACAAGCGGTTGAGTAGTTTCTATTCTGTAACTCATATCGTCCTTCGTTAAGGTGTCTATTCTAGTTATTGTGATTGTCGGTTTAATAGGAATTGGCCTTACAAATTCAAAAGATTTACTGTCCTTAGGTAGTGATCTGGGCGACTTTAGTGCTGCACCTGTCTTTTGCTCATATATACTTTCCGAACTATCGCCGCTGGATGTACTCAGTTGAAGCAAGGAGGATCGCCGTGGACGGGGAACACTAAGACTTTCCCCACCACTTCCCCTCTCAGGTTGACTGTTGACATCATCGTTGGCAGTTCTATAAGATCCTGAGTCACCCTCGCTGAAAAATTGTTTATCTTCTGTTGGTGAATTCTGTGTTGAGGTAGTACCACTACTTGTTCTAGAGGAGTGCTGTACAAAACGTTGAACGATTCCCGGCATAAATGGAGGAATAAAAAGGTCTTGAGACGAGCGCGATCTCTCTTCCCTTCGCCACAGTCGTGTTTCTGATTGCAACAGCTCATCCGATCGGTGTTTTTTCCGCTTGCAGCAATAGTATGCTACATACAAGGAAATAAGTACTACAACAGGAATGCCTGTAGCCAGTCCAGCCACCAGAGCTGACAAGACAGATAAAAAACTGTTTTAGCATGTATGAAGTCTTTTGTACAGTGATCAAAGATGATACAGGATTCCTGAAAACCAAGAGCCCATAATTAGAAGCGTTCATACAACAGGTACACAGCCTCCAAAATGGTCACAGAAAATGGTGAATCAAGAAAAACATTCATTGCTAAACTGGACTGTTTCTATACAAATGAGGTGATTTTATTTGTAAATTCTCATTGGCTGTATAGAAAAGTCTCTTATTACGCGCGAATCTCGTTACTACTGTGTTTGGACTAAATTGAATGGTGGACTGGATGAACGCTCTTAAGTTATGGACCCCTGGGAAACAAACTCTTGATCACTTACGGATAACCTTGCCTGGACACGCATACTTGTGACTGAAATCCAGATTCTGCGAACTGGTGGAGGATTTTACAGCAATCTTAATTTTGGATTTTACAGACTGGAATTTACGAACTGATGAAGAGCATTTCAGAATTTTGGATTTTAAAGCTGGATTTCGGATTTCAAGCCAAGATTCCGTGTTCCAGGGGAAGAAATGGATACGGGATCCCTGATTACCTTACACTGGTCAATCAAACGCTTCTAAATTTTTCAGAGATGGGCAGAAGCGGTTTCGTTAAAATATACTTCACTTCTTATTTACCAATAGCACATACAAAACCCCACAAACTTAAGGACCGGTTATTTTGTATTGAACATAATCATCACTATATTACACGAGGATAATAGTAATAAAAGCGATGACGGAAACATAAGACACGTTGGACTGGAAAGGAACTCTAGTTGAATCACAAAGAAATTAAAGAAGACTAATAAAGGTTCCGTTCATACGAAGACGACATTCATAAGCGACTAAAAGAAAACGACTGAAAAGTTCTCAGTCTACTACGCGATCGTTTTTACGTCGTTTTCATATTCGTTTTTGCCTTTCCACACGAAAACGATTCAAGGGGCCTTGTAGATCCCGGGCACCAGTGAACATGCGCAGTGACGAAAAAGGATTAGAAAAGAGTCACATGATCTACCATTTACACGGTACCGGCTAAATCTTTTACCGGTCGAAAATCAAGCCAGTACATACTGTTTACGCGCAACCTTATCTTTTTTTGGACGAAAATACCTTTCGTTTACACGGAACTGGATATTTGAGATCGGACTCAGAGCCTGCAGTTGAGGATTGGGGGTCAGCTTTATTTTAGTGCTTTTCATTGGTTGAAATTGAATTTACGTAATCTGTGACACAATGCCTCCGGTACCTACAAAAGGAGCCACAGTTTGGAGCTGGGAGCCAGGTAGCCCAGTAACCTCGTCAAAAACCTCTGTAACCGTCCAAACATTTACCCGGTTGAAGTGTTTATACGATACCGATCATCTTTTTGACAGCACCGGACCAAAAATTGACCTCGATTTTGCAAGACGAAAATTTGTAAGGCTAGCCGCTCAATTTTTTGTACGGCTCGGCTGTTTCCGTGCAAACCAAACGCAGAAACGTGCAAATTTTTGACCGGTTAAAATTTAACCTATACCGTATGAAATATAGCTTAGGTGTTAAGGAGAGTCCACGTGCACGAAGATGATAGGTAAGCGTTTACAAAACTGAATAGGCACTTTGAAAACCGTTTTCAAAAATTTATTTATTTTATTTTAATTAGCTTTATCCCCGAAGGGAAAGGGATGCTCCGACAGGTTTCCCCAATTACTGCAGGCCCGAGCATTTACGGATCATTTCGTGTGAACGTCCCGTGTAAACGATCCAAAATTTAACTGTTTTTTTTGTAAAACATGTGAAAACGTCTTCGCATGGACATGCAGCAGTGTCTTCGTGTGGACAGCAAGAGTCTAAGTGTGGACAGCAAGTGTCTTCGTGTGGACAGAATGTGTCTTACCGTTATTGTAAAGCGCCGCTGGATCTTTGAGAAGCGCTGCGCTATATAAGTTATGTATTATTATTATTATTATCTTCATGTGGACAGCAAGTGCCTTCGTATGGACAGCAAGTGTCTTCGTATGGACTGAAAGTGTCTTCGTGTGAACAGCAAGTGTCTTTGTGTGGACAGCAAGAGTCTTCGTTTGGGCAGCAAGTGTCTTCGTATAGACAGCAAGTGTCTTCGTGTGGACAGCAAGAGTCTACGTGTGGACAGCAAGTGTCTACGTGTGGACAGTATGTATCTTCATGTGGACAGCAAGAGTCTCGTGTGGACAGTAAGTGTCTTCGTGTGGACAGCAAGTGTCTTCATGTGGACAGCAAGAGTCTTCGCATGGACAGAAAGCGTCTTCGTATTGACAGCAAGTGTCTTCGTGTGGACAGCAAGAGTCTTCGTGTGGACAGAAAGCGTCTTCGTATGGACTGCAAGTGTCTACGTGTGGACAGCAAGTGTCCTCGTATGGACAGCAAGAGTCCTCGTGTGGGCGGAGTGTAGCATTTTGCAAGAAAGATTGTGTCCTCAAAGCTTAAACTTACTCGTACAAAAAGTACTGAAACAATAACAAAGCGCTGTAGTATATCGGGTTAAGACTAAGAAGGATTGGAAAATTGTAATTTAAGGCATTCTTTGGCGCAAATAAAGCAACTGAAATATAACGAAAGTATTTTTTCTACATGGTTTTGAAATTTCATACCTTACAACACTTTTTTACTTACCTGAGCTGCTACTCATTCCAATCAACATTACAACAGATTACAAATTCCCACGTTTACAATTTAAACCTGTTGAAAAAACAGTTTTTAAGAAAGTATTAGTTTAAGTTTGAAGTACTTTAATCTTGATTGTACTAATAATTGTAATGATAACGAGAGCATTAATGGTTATGGTAATTGCAATTACAATGATAATTGTAATAGTAATGGTATAATTGTAATTGTGATGGTAATGTCACGCTAGTGAAAACGATGCGTGACGGAAATGGTAATTGTAATGGGTCTTAAATGCACGAATATTAAGCGCGTGTCGTGTACACACAATTCATTTCACGAACAGACCAGGTTCAACGTAATTCTTCTTGTTCAAATTTGATCGGTTCGAGATGTGGTCAACTGAAAATAATTTACAATCACTGTTTCAATATACTAGTTATAACAATCGCTAATTTCACAAGTTCAGATCTTTCCACGTGTTACAACTTATCGCTTAATTAATCATCTCCTTATAAAAAACACTCTATTACATGCTTAAAAATAATTAAATGAAATGACTCACCAACGTTTGCGGGTTCAATTCGCGCTTCACAATATTCCAGTATTTCGAAGAAAATCAAAGTTCACAATTTCACTATCAGTGTTTCACGAGATCATTGTTCGCTAGTTATTTGATATCACATATAACAATGCTTGTTCAAATTAAGAAATGTCAATCACTTGGGAGCCAAAGAAAAACTTCATTTCCGTTGCGTTTACAGTAATGGTAATGGTTATAGTAATAATAGTAGTAACGGTAATCGTAATGGTAGCAGTGATGGTAACGGTAATTGTAGTGGCAATGGTAATGATTACGGTAATGATTCTGGTAATGGTAATGGTTATGGTAATGATCATGGTAATAATATAGTGGTAACGGTAATGGTAACGGTAGTGGCAATGGTAGTGGTAATGGCAATGATTAAAGTAATAATATACTGGTACAACGGTAATGGTAGTGGTAATGGTAATGATTATGGTAATAATATTGGTAACGGTAACGGTAATGGTATTGGTAATGGTAATGGTAATGGTAATGGTATTGGTAATGGTATTGGTAATGGTATTGGTAATGGTAATGATTATGATTATGATTATGATTATGATTATGATTATGATTGATTATGATTATGATTATGATTATGATTATGATTATGATTATGATTATGATTATGATTATGATTATGATTATGATTATGGTAATAATATAGTGATAATGATAATGGTAATGGTAATGGTAATGGTAATGGTATTGGTAACGGTATCGGTAATTGTAATGTAGTGGTAACGGTAAAAGTAACGGTAATGGTAGTGGTTATGGTTATGGTTATGGTCATGGCTATGCTATTAGTTATATGCTTGTGCTTGTGGATTTGTTTGTGGTTATGGTTATGCTAACGGTGTTATATTAATTTGAGAATTTCTGTCCTAGCTAAACCTTAACCACTTTGTAGATTTCTTGTAAAACAAATCCATGAAGAAATAATGTTCGAACATTGCGAAATATGAAAACAAACCAAATCGGGTACTCAAAGCAGCTCTGATTTTTTAAAAGTAATTAAAAATTGTTCAGAATAAACAAATATATTTCTAAAGATGAAAGTTGCCGGATTAACTGAGCAAGTTTGCCAAATCCTTGCCGAGCAACCTGTTTTAAGCAGCTTAATCCGAGCTCACGTGTAAACCAAAGATTGAACGTACACAGGTCGTAGTAGCTGGCCGCAACTGATAATCACTGTGATACGCCTACCTAGTTTCCCCATCTATGATAGGGTTTCGTATTACATGCGTCGACAAGTGCTTGACAAGTTTTTTTTGTGTTTTGATGTTTTTGCGTTCTACATACACGCCAACCAATGTCTACCAAAAAATTTGAGGAGAAATGGCTACTCATGCCTCGCTTATCCTAGGTTGTAAATTTTTTTGTTTTTTTAGGGGGGGAGGGATATTGTTGTAAGGTTAAAACTAGAGTTATTCCGCTGTACAAAATAAAGCGAAAACATTGTCTGAGCAAGTAAAACTTTCTTATCTGTTTGCGTGTAGTCTTTCGCTCTCAGAAAATTTAATTTACAAAAGATTTCTGCACAAGAACAAGTCTTCGCAAAACTCTTATATGTTTAAGAAATCAGCAGAAACTGAGTCAGAGTTTAAATTTTTCTTACAGTTTTCTTTTGTTCAACACCAGCTGCCACTGGAAGTCGAAGTTCAAAGGTTTGTTTTACTGATCAATGTATGGAATGACATGACAAGCTGGTATATAAAACGCACATTATTTCGCTAGTATTTTGTAATAAATAACAGCGCAGTGTTTTTGTGGCAGTAATTCAGCCAAAGGCTTGTCTCTTAAAACATCTGTTTAAACCAATAAAAGATTACACTTAAATCCGTTTTTCAATGGGAAAGAGATTCAAAAAATGTAGATATCTGTAGGCTATTGTTGAAAACTAGAAACTAAATGGTTGATTGGTATTGCGAAAAAGACTCTCACTTTAATTTTTGTGCACTATTAGCATATTGCGAGCCACAAAAAAATAAAGAAAAGTAAGTAAACAATCTTGAAATATTTAAAATCCAACGAAAGAGAACAGCACACAATTTCAACCTATGACAATGATGCCATCTGCGACCAAAGCTTGTCTCTTTGTATGGTAATTCTTCTGATAAAACCGCGTTGTTTATGAAGCCAGTCAAAAGATGTTTCAATTTAGGCACATAGGCACAAAATCTTAAACAGCCATTTGATTCATCAAATCCTTAAAAACTAGTTCGATTAAACCTTTTAAAGACCAAAAAACATTACTTCTCAAAACATTTTTGGGCGCAAGTAGAATAGATTAAAGAGCTAGCTATAGTTCGATCGTATTTTTAAAAACCTAATCTTTCTGACAATGACTGAACTGCGGGCTCTGATATTGCCGCCGCGTTACCGAGTAATTTTACACGTATTTAGCTATACTTTACTGATTACCTGATATTTGGAAGAATAAAATCAAAATGAAATAAGAAATCACATAAATTAGAAAAATTGCTTACTGCCGAGAGACCGATGGTCCTTTGCTTCTTTGTGTCATTCACTTGAGCCGGCCAGATGGTTGTCTAATTCACGAAATCGATTAGCTCTCCCAACTCAGAAATTTGATGGAAACTGACAAGTGATTGGTTGCTCAAAGTTGATTACTTTTTGGTAGTCTTTTTTAGTTTTCGACGCCTAAAACTTGTGCTGAATCAACGCCCATAGATGGGTTTTTAAACGTTTCGGGATTGAAATGATTTCATTTTCAACAGACGATTCGCTCAAAGCGAAGCTCAAGAGAAAATCTCAAGAGCTTACACTCTTTTCAATGAAATATTTATGGCTTTATGGGATTTCCGAGAGGCAAACCAAGGGTAAACCCACACTTTTTATCCAATCAATGGGTTTCTTGCGAACGCAGAGGGATCGATGGTTATTGATAACAAGAAAACTTTATTCATTAATTTTAATTGACTGTGATAAAACCAGCCTCGTATGTAACGTCCATGTAAAGTACACATTGCTTGTTAGAGTAGTGAGCGCTTAGTTCTTAGAATATTTTTCGGAAATGAATGAATTATACGTCAAACTCATTAAGTTCCACCTTGTAAAACGTTATTTTTCTTATCCAACATTTGGCTTGTTTTAAGCCTTTGTGGGAAGAAAATGCCGTGCTGCCATGTGATTCATCACCTTTAGCAAATTTCTGTTTTGGCCCATTATGAACTACAACGAGTAAACATTTTTATTAGAAAAATGTAGTGTTAAAAATGAATGAAATTACGATGAAAGGGGGAGAGAAAAAGTTATATTTTCGAGAAAGGTGGATTGTTTAAAGATAAAAAGTTTCGGTAAAATAGTTAAATAAACTTTCCAAATTCAAAATTCAGGTAACGGTTCAATTTGTACCATGCAACCTTTCGTAATTTGCTCAAATAAAGACGAGCCAAGTTTAGCGTAATAAAAACTTATATCGACAGAGACAAACTTTCTGCATCAAGCGCGATCAACACTAAAAATTTATCGCTAAGTGTAGATTTCTGAGTCTCGGCTGAGCTACGAATAATATGCAACTGTTATTCATTACTCTCCAATGTGATCTGATTAATACGTACATATAATATGCATAATTAATACATATTTCGTTTATATAATTGATAGCTACTAAAAAACTGTCAGTGGTTGACCAATGGTGGTTATGCGATTTATATTTAACTGTTTTCAGTTGCTTTTAGTATAAAATAATTATCGGGCTTTCGTTACTTTTCGTTGCAATACATCATTTCATTGTAGCATAGTTTATTATTTTATGTTACGTGAATGCTTATGGTCTATAGGATATTCAAATTGGTACCCCTACAGTCTAACGGCTATTTGATTACTTTCATAAAACATCTTTAATGAGAATTAAGTGGTTTGAAAGTGGTTTAAATGAGCGCTAAGCTAATATCTGTCTCTGTCGCAATAGCTAAATTGCATTAGCAATAGCTTCATCTCTCTATTTACCAGAACTTCTTCTCACCATCTCTCATTCTACCCTATGGAAAAATCCCTCAGAGGAACATCTGCCTCAGTCCTTTTTTGAAAACATTAACTTAAATGTAAATATGTTATTTCCCAATGGTATCACTTAAACAATTCTTATTGTCCAAGCAGTGCTGGCATATAAGACACGAATAATCAACTAGCCAGCGAAACCTGAAGATGCTCACGTAGAGCGAAAACGTTTGTTTTATACTTAGATAATTGTATATTTTTATGCCTAAATTTTTCAAATTATTAACTTAAATAAGTTTTAACAGTCTGTACTTCATAATTTTTTTTATTTTTTCGTCAGTCTGTTTTCATCTGTACTTTGTAGCTTACCCCGCGCCATCAATCTTTGGCCTCGAAGGATAGGCGTTATCGATGAGCAAATCTATAAATAAATTTAGCTAATAATTAAAATTTGGTCTTTCTTTCCTTACTGCATTGTGGAAGAGAAAAATTAGCTAGCGTAGCTGTGCATTAAAACTGTTTTTGCAAAGTATGCAGTTACTGCGTGAAGGGTCATCATTTTATTTATCGGGCATTTTTTGCCACTTATGAACGCTGCTGGCAACGTTTTTGCCACTTTTGAACGTATCTGAAAATTTTTGCGAAGCAGGTGAAGAAGGTGGTTCTTCCCGGGTTCCCTAAGTTACATCATCTTGTCACAAATTGTTTCAATAGATCAGCTGTACAATGTGTTGTATCAAGAAAAAAAAATTAAATATTCTAAGACTTTTTTAAAATAAAATTGATTAAGGGATTCTGTTTTGTGCAAAGCAAACATGCAGCGCAAAGCCAGAGTATTTTGGGACAATTTTAATGTGGTATGCACTTACCTTAACTCGCGTGTACATGTACCGATAAGCCCTCCACCCCTCCCCCCACGTTTCAAAATGGTTCGCCGCCTTTTTAGTTTAGTAGTATAGTTTGATCCCTTTTCTTCTGTTGGGCTCAAATTCATAAACGTTTGTAAATCTTCTGCAAATTAACCCGCTAATGCTCTGCTTCATTCTGTCCTAAGTTGCAATGTATTGCAGTCAGAGGGTCCGGCACTATGTCATTTGTTTGCTTGTTAAAAAGAACTTTCAAGACAAATTAGAAAATTTTACATATTATATTTAAGCTTTCAGCCAACGTTGTAGACAGACAGAACTGCAGCCTAAGTTTATTCCGGTGGATCTTTCCATTCTTAGAGAAGGATTTTGGCTATTCTTTGATGGAAATTCACCCCCTCCCTCCTCCTTCTATTTCATTTCCTTTCCCCACCACTCATCACAAGTTAAATACTTGGGGAGTAGGACGAGTAGCAGTATTTAAAGTTATCTAAACCGTGATTCACAGGAATGAAACCATTTAGGTTTTATACTGATAAAACAAAACTGTCTTAGTCTTCGAACGTGGAATTTATAAATCCCCTTCAGTTCGCTAGGAATGTTCCGTTAATTTTGCACGGTTTTAGATATTCATCGTAGATATTTTAAAGAAACATAAAATTTAATTTTATTGAACAGAACTGGGATTAACTTTAGTTATAAAGGAGCGTTATCAAACAAACGTTTTTCCAAAAATTCATTTTGATTATAGATATATATCACGTTTAGGCAAATAGAACCGCATAGAAAGACGTAAATAAAAAGTCGGATGTTCCGTTGATAAAATTTCTTTTCTCAAAAAATATTCGTCCTTTTGCCTTCAGAGAAGTGTGCACAAGTTTGGTCTTTGTAAAGAGTTTTCTCACGCGATTTTGAACACGTGGCAAAATTTAATTAACTACCTGAGATACCAAAATTAATATTTAGATATTAGAGTACGCTAGTTTCAACCGAAATTAAACGAATAACATGGCTTGAATAAACACCTATCAATAATCGTGTAGCGGAGTTGTAAATATCCACCAAACACGTACACAACAATCCAGCATAAATTACTCGTATTTCGCTTTTTATTGTTTTTTAACTGCAAAACAAAATCAATGAAAGTGTGAATTTTTTGAGCGATTTTTTAAATCAACACGATTCAGCTTTAAGTCAAACCACGTGGAAGACGTTTTTAATAATCTGATCCTCAAAGACTCGAATTACGATCTTTCTTTTTTCACATTTTCTTTTTAAAATGAAGATGTCAAAGCTACAGTATTCAATGCTTCAAGTAAACCTTGTTCTTTTAGCAGAAATTGAGTGATGTTAATAGTTTTAAGAATCAATGTAAATTTCAATTTCTACAGGCCAGTAAAGAGAACTTAAATCTTTGAATGTCTACTGCCGCCTTATGCGATTTCTTTATTTGCATTTGCATCAATTTGTCTTAATACCGAATTTAGTATTCAAATGCATTGTCGTCAGCTACGGTTAGTTATGCGTCTGCAACAGTAAAGCTGCATTCAAAAGAAACTTAAAAGCAAAGCCATAGAAAAAAACAGAGCGTTAAGTTTGTCGGCGATGACATACATATATTATAAGATATTGTCATCAGTCTTCGCGAAGTTTATTTAATTAAGCTCATAAATCATTTAAAACTAAATCATACAGTTGTTAATGTTCATATGCCAATGAAAAAGGAAATGTTGTCTTAGAAACAGCTAAATTTTGTATGCGAGTCAGACTCTACTAAACTTGACTCAGTCTACTAAACTTGCCTCGCCCGTCAACCAAAAGTAAAACGGCAAATACCGCAAAACTCCGAACTCTTCTCTTTTTTAGTTTTAAAACAAACCTTTGTTACAACTACATGGCTCAACAGAGATAGTAACAACAAACATGTCGCCATGTTGTCATTACCTGAAACTAAGAAAGTTAACACTAATACTTCTTTATGTTTCGACAGGTAAATGAAAGAATGGTATTTTTATTCCGCGCCAATACATATGTTTTATCAATTACGGAAAGATGAGCGTATACAGGCGAAGTAAACTTTCTGTTGTCGCTGCCTGCATAGAATTGTGGGATGCCATTTTGGCCAAACACTGATAGCATCGCACCTGTCTTTTTGAGAGATTATCAGAACTAAAAGGTGCTAGGATGGGTTTTGAAAAATTGCATCGATTGTTTGGTTCTGTTTTTTTAAAAATTAATCTATTGCCGCAATGATTATGTACCTTGATATTTCAAAATTTTGCGACTTACTTGCTTTAATTCAAAAAGAGAAGTGAAATAAGAAACGGAGTTCACAACTTCATCGTTCTCGCGTTTAAAACACACTAGCTTCTTTAAATAAAATTCTAGCTTTTTTTCACAAAATGGGCGCACAAAATTTATCAGTCTAATATTTGCTTTACCGATTTGTAACTCAACTGAGGTAAAATTCAGTAAAGGTTGCAGATTAAAACTGGTTTTATTCTAGGCCTTGGGTACCGAGCTATTACGATACAAAACATTAATTATTCATTATTAATATTTCAAAGTCTTTCAGGTGCTTTTTCTTTTATTCAAATCCTCGTCTCCCGCAATTCTTTGCTTTAAAACATTTATCCCAAAATTTAGCTTGTATCGTGCTCTAAAACAATCTCAACGCCGTTTCAAATATTTTTTTTCGTGTGTAGTAAAACATCTTTTCATAGATTTCAGGGTTTTTTTGGAAAATTTGAAAAGGCCTTTCATAAGCAAGACCATTCGAAGAAAAATGTAAATCTAATTCCTCTTTTGTGAATCGGGTGAGCGTGGTTTTTTCAAGAGTTGTCAAGCGACAAATTTTTCCAAGTTTTAATTCAACGAAAATCAAAAACTAGCATTCTAAAGGACGTTGTTTTGCTAGCGTACAGACATCACAGTCGAATGAGTGGGCCGGGAATTTATATCAGATGTATAATTCAATTCTCGAAAATTTTTGACATACTGACTGGTGTTGCAAAATTAAGGAATCATATATACGCGTGTTGTCTTTACTTGAGGCTATAGCACATCTTCTATTCTACAGCTAATTCCGAAACGAGTAAATAGAACTACACTGTCACTCGTGCAAATTTAAAACATACTAGAAAAGGCTTTCTGAATTCATATATACTCATTCGTGTAAATGGTTTGTCGTTTTTGTGTGTTCCATTCTATTTTTTGATCATTCGGACAATCAAAATCGAGTTATATCGTTGTGAGAACGACACGACTTTTCACACAAACTTTAATGCAAGTAAAGGCTTACCTCCCATGGCGATTGAGCTTGAGCCAGAGGTCTGTTGAAAACACCGAAATTATGGAACTCAGCTTGTTTCTCTCATCGTCTCGATGATATCGCGCCTCTCGACTAGGTCAGAACTCATTATTATAAGCGAGCCACACTATCAAAACATACAAAATTTATCCACAAACTGCACATGTTCGTCTAGCAACGACTCGTGCGAGTGGAGTTTTGTCAATTGGAAATAAACTGATAAACTTTTCGCAACAACTAAAAAGCGCCCGATTCTTTTCCGTTCATGGGAACTGTACCGTCCGTTGAGTTTTTGTTAATAAAAAAGGAAAGGGCTTTGAAATGATTCGATCCGAGCTCATTATTTAAACCAAACATTGGTATCCGCTGCCAGTTCCGGAATACATTTAATTTTGGAATAAATAATCTAGATTTCCACCAATCGGGAACGAAGTTGCATTAGCACATCCCTCCTCGAAGATTTGAATTTTGAAAGACAGTTTCAAAATAGAGTTGCTTTGTGAAACGAAAGTATTAACATTGTGTAAGCGCTCGGATTTGTATATTTTGAATAAATAGCGGCTTTAAATTGTTGTTTCAACGTTAACACATGTTAGTTTTTCTGTCGTGACGGAGAATTCGCACCAGTAGTTTTGACGGCGACAGATGGAACTTACGTCAGCTTATTCACATGGGGCGATTCATTTACACGTATTATAAACCCTGTGATGAACAATCTTTATGTTCTTTTTCTCCAAAAAGGAAGCCATTACATTCTTCCTCCATATTTTTTTGAAAAGTCAAATCCCACACACAAAAATATTTTCCGAAAGAACGATTCAGAAAAATAAAAACAACAGCCAACAGGCGGCTTTGAGCGTCTTTTTGTAAAAAAGAAATTGGCTGGTCAGCGGTTTGCTATGAAGGAGACCTGGGTTTGAGTCCGAGCGCCTGGCGGGAATCGACACGCGTGCGACATTTTTTGAATTCGCGTGCAAAACAGTGTTATTTATTACTTTTACCTTTGCCCTGGAAGTCTCGATGAGCAGAAGACCAAGAAAAAAGAAAAACAAAGAATGTCCGAATCCTTTGTACTTGAAATGGTTGGAAGAATGGCGTGATGAAGCGCGAGATAAAGGGTCAAAGATGCAATACACTTATGCTAAGGTACCGTTTAAGTGTAAAGGTCGTTTAACGACACCTTCTTAAATTTGATCAAAATGAAAGAAATATAGAAAGTTAGTGATAATTATCCTCCAGTTATAACTGAACGATCGAATGGATAACTCTGATCACATTCTGTGTTTTCAATGATTGATACAGGCAGAGGCTGAGTTAGTCTGGTTATTTTGCATTCTGTCGAGGGCGTTAATACAGTTAAATGTCGATTGTTACAAAACACATGCCTACAATTACATGCTTTTTATAAGAACTAGTAAATCTTGGCTGATCAGTCTCATTGTTTAGTTAGAGCCTCAGTTGTTCTTAAAGTGTTCATACGTCATTGCATTTAAATTAATTTAAACATATTCAGAAAATCGAGACTCTTGATTTTTATAAAAGAAATCACAAGATTGCGTAAACTGATGTTGCATAAATTGTCTCTTTCTTTTATGATTGTGACAGCGGTGCATTTGTGTGGCACGTGATCCTCTTTGCAAAATACACAAGAACGAGTTTTGGGCTTAAAGGTCCCCTTTCTCTTCCCCTTGGTTTCAGACCTCTTAACCCCAGTGAAAAAGGACGCAGTGGGGATAGGGTTCGAGAGGGGGTTTGAGCTATCTTCTAACACTTTTAACTCTCTTTTAAGTACTTGTCTTAATTCTTGTATTGTCCATTCCTCCCCCTTTTGGCCCCTTGCCAAATTTCGTTTTGTTTCGTCTGGTAATTTTTCCCATTATTACAGGAACGAGTAGATCCACGAAGCTATCTTGAGATTTACCAAGTGCTTCGAGTGCTCGGATGTTAGTTTCCATACTGTCATAGAATGAGCGGAGACTGCTTGCTTGATTGGTTGGGCG
>JAOBYJ020126592.1:0-10152 GCA_025403565.2 Palythoa heliodiscus | reverse complement strand
TCTAAGAATAGTTAAACACAAACTGCTTACAATACAGCATCTACTGCCATCATCAGAATGGTAGTGAATACTGATCTGAGATTATTTAAATACAGTTATCTTACCATAGAATAATAAATACATACTGACCTTAGAAATAAACAATAGTGGAGAATATAATAACTAAGACAATGAACACAGATAACAAAAGATTAATGACAGAGGTTTAAATTAGTGTGATATAATTGTCGGTTCAGTGAAGGTTAAACCACGTTATGTGGAGTGCTTTTTTGATATTAAGGTTGACTCTGGTGCTTGCTACATCTATAACAGTAAAACAATCAGACGAGCATTTATTGCGGCATGGTGGTGACATACTGAGATGCTTTAAAATGTACAATCCCTTATCCATACAAATGTGCTCCAGTCAGATTGAGATCAACAAAACTTAGCCCACTTGTGTGGCCTGGGAGTCGGTGCCCGGCCGTAGAGGTGGGAAGCATGAATGATGACCACTATGTTAACCTGACTCACCTACAAAGGGTAATGATTACTAACTATGTGGCCAAACCCAAGTGGCTGCAAGTGTGGCCAAACCCAAAGTGGCCACAAGTTACCATGGTGATAGCTAGTCTCACCAGCGAGATTTAGGGAAAGAACTTTGAGAATTGAAGGCAGAGATATTACCACTGCGCCAGCCATGCCACTGAAGTTGTTTCTGCCGGGTATTTTTTTGAAGTAAATGATAGGTTAAAAAAGATTCAAAGTTTTATATTAAAAATTATGACCATGCGGTTGACATAACATCTCTGCTTTCAACTCACAAAGTGCTTTCTTCAAATCTTGACTCTGCTGAGTGGTGAAAACTTGTGTTACCAAAAGGTAAAGGTATCTTTATTTAACATTGCTAGTTCCGTCAGTTCATAGAACTGGTATTAATGGAAGCCGACGGTGTGCCCTTTACCCCCTCCCTCTGTCATTGCTCCATTTTACGGGTATTTAAAGCTACAGCTACACAGACCAGAGGAAAGTCAGAACAAAGAATCGAACTGGGGACCTCCAACACAGAAGGCAGCACACTTACCAATTGTGCTACTCACCTTTTCCTACCAAATTGATTCAGTTTTCCAACTTTACGAGGTGACAGATAGTAAAATGATCTCACTCTTCCAGAGAGAGCCCTGGGAAGGGGGAGCCTGCAATGAAGATGGCAAACTCAGCATTTGCATGCCAGTGGTAACTTGCGGCTACCCATAGACCACTTTCATAAATGACGGCGACTTTAATATTCTTTTGTCTTCATTCAAATTAGCCCTACTGGCCTCGTTCTTGAGTTAAACTTTCAAAAGAATATATGACCCTAAACGAGGCTAGTAGGGCTAATTTGAATAAAGACAAAAGAATATTAAAATCGCCGCCATTTATGAAAGAGGTATATTGGGCACCATGGCCACATGGGTAGCGGGCATTACCCCTTGTAGTGGAGTCAGGTTAGCGTAGTGGTCATCATTCACCCCTCCCACCTCTATGATTGGGATTGGCTCCCAGGTCCCGCATGTGGGCTGAGATTTGTCGATCTCAATCTGACTCCGAGGATTTTTCTCCAGGTATTCCAGTTTTCCTCCCTCAGCAAAATAGACTTTCAGCAAAATTGGCTTTTGTTAGCATAGAATGGATACCCTGTGGAATGCTGATAAAGTTATTATTGTTGTTATTATTATTTTTGTTATTATTATTATTATTATTATTATTGTTATTATTATTATCTACCCTTAAAAAAGTGAGCCTGAGTGTTAGCAGCCGTGGACAGCTGTTTTGCCCTTATTTGACCTCGTTAGCAGCAGGGTTTTTTTTAAAGAAAACAGTCAGTTTTATCTGGGTTACTAATCTACTGTACCAGCCGTCCCAGGGCAAGTGGTCTTGTTGCATGACCTAAATACTTGGTGGTTTTTGTGTGAGACCCCGGAAACTATCGGAAATTAAATTGTCTAGATTCTTCGCGTGTTAGTAATGCTTTAGTTACTGCCCAGTCACGGAAACAAACAATGTTTAGAAGCGTTTTAAATGATTTATTGATCATATTGATAGTTGTGGGAAATATCACCGTATTGTTTGCAATTCTGATGTAGCATTTGTTACTAAACATGTGTAAGACTCTTTTTGAGATTGCCACGTTTCCTAATACATGTGGGACGTACATTTCTTCGAGTTTTTTACACAGACTCAAATTGCTAAACAAATAACACAACTGACACACAGTCTTCGAATGATTTCAATCCTCGGTATGTCAGTCACGCAGTTTGCAGAGGGATTTGTCTACACAGTATATGATGGCGGACAAATTAGCAACATGTCACGATCTAATCAACCAGTAGCTAAAAGTTCTAAACGAAGTTATTTTGCTAGGCATTCACAGAGCGACTATGGACCTGTGTCGTTGTTCATGCTTCGATTTCATAAGCATCTCCTGATGAAAACTGTTAATCAAGTTTACATATGGCATGTTATCTGTTCCTGTTGAGTTTTGTGAAACATCCAAAAGTTGTAAAAATTACCGGCAGTAAGCGAAAGCGGCATTTGGAGATATTAAATCTCGGGGCGTACGAAATTTAAATTTTCATATTGATTTAAGTTGAAAGAAACCTCACATTTCCTCAGCCGGTTTTCTGTACACGATTGCAAATTGTTCATCCGTTAACATAATAATTATGTCAACATAATGCCTGGGCTTTTGACAGCAGAATAAAGTATCATCTTTCCATGTGACCTCTTTATGACCGAGTGACAGTCTAACCAACACGAGGTCACAATCTGATGTGCTGCAATGAATGAGATTGTCTGAATTCCTGCCAATGAATCACTGTTTACACCCGGATCGACATACCTATGACAAAGAGACGGTCCGGCGCATGGTTGCTCACTCGCTGTTCGATTATGTCTTAGTTTAATTTAGTCTTCGTCTCGTAAGATGCGCCCTCTACATTACCGTTCGATTTCTGATGACAAAGTTCTGGTTATTACACCATACCATTATAAAGTCTTTCGAGGCGAGCAGTGGTCGTTTCTAACAAGAGATACTTGCCAGCCTTCAAATCCTTATTGCTTTTTCGTGCCGTGTGAATATATTCCGACAGAAGAGAGCAAAGGTATGAAATACACTTACTTTCAATTAGGTAAGATTTATCTTTTCTGTGTGTTCTGATTTAAAAAGAAATTATATTTATAGCCAGACAATATTCCTTTCATTATTTCTTTCTCAAAAACGTAATTCGATGGGTAGAGTGTAATTCTAGCGACATACTGAATTGGTTTGCTTGTTATTTGAGCTATGCTACTTTGAGAATGAGAGCTTTCGTTCAGTTATGATGTTGAAGTAGTACCATATTGTTAATGGTCAATACGGGCCAAATTTACTGGAATTAAGAAGGACAAAGGCCTCTTTATAAGACTGTATATGCTGGTACTGTCCTCGGTATAATATTTGTGACAACCACAATTCATATCCCGTATAAACTATTCTTAATTTCGTATGATAAAGTTAGGAAAATGTATAATTTACTTTTTAGTCAGGTATATTCAGTATAAAGTTGCCTAATTTTTTATTCTCCAAAGTGTGGTGTATCACTGGTCGAATTTACGAAAAGCCAATTAATGTTTATTTATTCAACCTCCAAGCCAAGTTTAAACGTTTGAACTTCAACAGTGCCGAATGCAATGCTTACGATTAGGAAATTCTGTTGTTTAGCTCTATCAATATCATTAAATTTGGCACATGACAAATGGGCCTAAGCTATGTTTCAGTTTCATCGTGAGGGTTTTTGGCTAAAGACTGACGCCGTTGTGAGTTTCGTAATTTTTTGCCTTTAGTCTTATCGGCCGGGCGGAAACTTTCTGTTTACGAGCTCTTATCATACTCGCCTAGATTTTATGCCGCTGTTGTCTTGATTTTATTTAATGGTGTAATTTAGACTTGTTATAGAAAAATTTGTTCCCAGTAAAAGAAAAAACGAAGTTCTGGGCGAACCTCTGTCAGCCAAGCTATTGAGTGTTAGGACTACGAGTTCATCACTATAAACTGTCGAAAAATTACTTCGCTGTATGTCGCAATTCTTTAAGAGATATATTAATTTTTTTCAGTTTGCTTTAATAGTTATGAATTATAAATTATAAGTGGTCGTACAGAGACCGACTAAATCATTTGTTTCTTTGTTTACATACCATTTGGCGTATGTCATCCGACTATACCTTCATCCAATGGACATTTTAGATGATTGCTGAAGTGAATGGCACGTCTTGAGTCGTGGTTTTATTTCCTTCTTATACTTCCGCACGGAAACTGCTTGTGGTTATTTAGTAAGTTGGGGCTTGGACGTGAGTCAAGGTTACGACACTGAATCGAAGCGTATTTCAGATACTGTTAATTGGTAATGCAAACATTTTTAATTCGACTTTTTAGTTCTCGAGTCCATTATACGGGGTCTCAACTTTGGAGAGCTCAGCATTCGATGATTCGCGCGCACCTGGGCTTGGGAAAATCGTTCTAGCCTTGTGCACTTGTTACACTGGGGTGTTTTCACGTTATAGGATTATCATAAATCATATTTCTACATAATAATTTTAGGGGGAGGACTAAGGAGGAAACGAAATTCCTCTTTCCGCACATTGTAAGCATTCCCCGACCCTTGCAAATTTTGGCATGGCTTGATCACAACAACAGCATTTTTAAAGGAGTAAAGTCGCTGTTACGGAAACATCTCAAAGGTTCAAAGACTGGCCGCTGGGATTAAGAACAATAGTTTTTAAAGATTCCTTTGCATTTTATAAAATCGTTTTTGATACTAAAGCTGGAAAAATGAAAATTACATCCTAGGAAGTTAAAAAGGAGTTAAATACATTCTTTACTGTGTTGGCTTGCGAGTATCGCATTTGTTACACTGAATTGTTGGTTCGCGTTTTTTTTAAAAAACAGAATCTTTCTTATAAGGTATGTATAAGTCATATAGTTTACAGCTAATTGTTCACCGACGTCGTAACAGTGTAACGTTAATCTTTCACTGAATGTGACAGCAACCCTACGGGAAACTCATATGTGGAACTTAGATCTGTTAACACTGTTAACAATGACCTCGCTCACCAGAGAAGCTCTTGTAGCTCAGTGGTAGAGCATCTGCCTGGGATACGGGAGGTCCTGGGTTCGATTCCCAAATAGAGCTCAGAATTTTTCTGAGCAATATTTACTGGCTTTTCAAAATGTACTTACGTAAAAGCGCACGAAACATGACAAATCGTGTGTGGTTAAGTTCTCCCAACCAAGATCCATACTTTTCGTTGTCATAGGTTCGGAGAATTTTTCTATTGATCATCGATCGGTGCTCAAGCTATATCAAAACGAGATGGCGCAGTGCCCTTTCACTTTTCATGTCGCCTTGTTGTTTTTCTCCACTATTCTCTCATTTTTTGAGTCTCAACTAAACTCATCTGATTTCGAGAGGTTCTGATAATGTAAACTCTCAATAAATTCCCGAGAGTTTTGAGATGTTTCCTTGATATTATCGAAACTGTTGGACACATTTGGACAATTTGCTCTCATTCCAAAAACAGCAAATCTGATCTGAGTCATTGGGCATCCGGCTTTCGTATATCTGAGCTGGCTGGTAGACTGTCAGTAGCTTTGTTTTAACTGCTAAACTCATTATTTCTCATTACCAATAATGTATTTTGTATTCACACAGCTTGCCTGCTCAGAAGACTGAGGGCCCATTACTTACACTAGTTACGTTAGATTTGGTTTGGCTGGGATAAATATGATATGAACCAACAAGCTTTTCATATACACTTCACTTTAATTTTAGCCGTGCAAATTTTAGGTTTTTTTTGCATGTTATGCTGTGGTTGACGCGGTGGTAAGACTGATTTCTGCTTTCCAACCACAAGGTCTCGAGTTCAAACTCTGACGCGCTCTACCTATAGCGTTGAAGTTTGAACATTTGTGTGACCTTCTTTTATGCCAAAGTTGACTTAGCTTTCCATCCTTACGAGGTCGGTAAAATGAGTACCAGCTTCTGCTGGGGGCTAACTGTGACGGATTAGTTTCCTGTACAGGGGGAGTCAATGACTCTCATTCACTGAGCCGGCTACAGAAACCCGAGATACGCACCGGCTCCAATAAGCCACTTAGGCTCTTAAAAGGATTTAGCTTTAGCGTTTGACAAACCCTGAACTAGCATTTTGCGCATGCTCTTAAAGGATATTGCTGATCAAAAAGAACAAGGCTATTCGAAAATCAGTATTAGTTTAACTCCAAGAAACGCCTTTCCCTCAAGATTTTAGTCTCGAACCGTGTCGATACATTCGGCGTCAGTGCCAACCTCACCTGTGTTCGCACAACCTATTTTGGGTTAGTTTAGTACAGTGTTTGGTGTATTTTTGCTTGGGTCATTTGCCATACTTTGAGCAAGCAATTTGCGCATGCTCTTAAAGGATCTTTCCAACCAAAAAGAACAATGCTCTTGAAAAACAATGTCGCCAGGTTCAGTCTGTGCTACACAAGGCCGCAGTTTTTTGTGCAACTTGACTCGCAACGCTACTGCGAGACGAGTCGCACTAGCCATTACAGCGTGTAACACCCAACCAATGTCTAAAATGGTTGCGAGACGAGTCGCACTAGCCATTACAGCGTGTAATACCCAACCAATGTCTAAAATCGTTGCGAACTAGTTGCAGACATTGTTGCCGGAAATAAAATCAACCATTGCGTCGTGTAACCGATGGTTGCAGTGGCTCGTGCAACTCGTCTCACAATGGCGTTGCGGGCCGAGTGGCACAAAAGATTTCCTCAGTATAACCCCAAGAAGGATTTTTCTTTCACGATTTTAACAGGAACCGTGTCAGTAGATTAAACACTGGCATCCGTGCTAACTTCAACCGTGTTCGCACAACCGGATTTTTGGAGAATCGAGCAAGAGAAAATTGTTTGGCCTGGTACCAAAAACCCTGCATTCGAAAAGCATTCTACAACTCATAATTTACCAGTGCCATATTCCGGCCCCTTTTTGGCATAAGTTCTAATTTTATATTTGCTGCACATATAGAAATCCAGGTAGTTAAATCGAGCTATATTTTTGCGTTTAAGATATATTATGTATGATTCCATGACTCCCACGACAGGTAATTCAATTTTCAATGCGGGTTAAGTAAATTTTTACTTACATTTAATGCTTTTCAAGGTTTAAGGTCATGTTACACGAGGCAATTTTTCGTACAACTTGTCTCACAACGCCATTGCCATACGAGTCGCATGAGCCAATGCAGCGTGTAACACCCCGTACCATGGCTTAAGAGTTAAGTCGTTGCGAGACAAGTTCTAGACATCGTTGCTGCACAAAAATCCACGAATGCGCCGTGTAACAGGGTTTACAATGCGGCGTTGCGAGCCAAGTTTCACGAAAAATGTCCTTGTTTAACATGACCTTAAACCCTGAAAAGTATTAAACGTAAGTAAAATTCCGTGTTTATAATTGTGGAGCAAGTTTTTTTTTCCGAGAATTTTGCAAGTTTAATTGAATCAGTTCTTTTTATACAGAAGTCGGCATCGTAGTTTTTTGCGCTTCTGCAACTTTTCAAAGTTCTTACGAGCTGGATCTTGTTTCGTTTTGATACGGAAAGTGAAAGACTCTAACCGGCCAAGTTTTAAGGCGAACACAACAAAGAGTGTTTCGTATAATTTTGCCATTAATCATTTTAATTTCGGTCTTTGTGCTGTTCCGTCACGGTCTTGTTCACTTTTCATATAGAACTTCCAGCTGTCGCAGGCAAGACAATTACTTCAGTTAACTGTTACGTTTTTCGTGCAAACCCAAATTTTTTCAGGTTCCGTTTTTAAAAATTCTATCAATAGATGTCATTTTGTTGTGTTGTAAACTAGTCGGGTTTCCCTGGAGAAAATGAAAGGCAACTCGTTGCAATATCGAGTAATGCGACTTGTAATTACGAAAGCAAAATTTTTGCTCAATCTCCCTCTCTCGATGTAATTAAAACAACCGGTACATTTCTGCTGCTTTTCGAAAAGAGATGTCCTGATGTGTTTTTGTGCTTGCATCCCAATGCGAATGAAATTGCAAGGTAAAGGATAAGAGGTTAACATTTTGAAGTTTGTTTTCAAATACGTACATGAAACCCAGTTGAAAGTGGTGTGGTAAAATTAGCAGACCCTGGACTAGCAAGCCGCTGGCGTTCAGTTTCTTCCACCATAATAATCTCTTCTGCAAACTCTTTTTATGTGAACAATTTTGTAAGGAAAATTTATAAGAGCAACGAGGCTCAGTTGTGCCACAATTTAAGAGCAATTTAAGAACAAGCTCAGGCTGAGGCTCGATAACTAGGAAAGTTTTCTGGTAGAAAATTGACTGAAACTCGTAATTTAACAGTGATATGTAGCATAAAGCGTAAAAATTCATGAGCCCTAAAAACTGTTCCGCAAACGGCGAATGTACCAGTGTTAGCTTCTAAATTCTGCTGTGCAATACATGTGTGATGTGATGAAGCGTTTCGTTTTCTAGTTTCTTTGATTAAGAAGAAATGGAGGCAGAGCCAGAAGTCGCCAAAAAATTAAGAACAGTTAGCATTGGCAAAAATTTTCTGGTGCTTAGAAAAAAAGCTTGTAGTTACTGCTTGAAATATTTTAAAACTGAAATCGATAAAAGGTGCATTATATTGAAGTAAATTTCTCTTTTTATTCCATTTTCAGATTCGACATCTTCCGGTGATGTTACTCCTTTACGACGGCAGAACTCAGGTGAGGTCAATACCCATGATACTGTACTGTATTTATTTAAATAAGCGCTCTTAGCGCTTATTAAATTTTGAGATATTTCTTTGCTACATTGTCGTGTCGTCTCTTATATTCTTTCTGGGCCAATTTCTCACATTCACATACCAAGTGTTGTACGCTTTCACCTTTTTTTCCACACAATTTATTATTATTATTTATATTCAGTTATTATTGTTCGAATTAGTCAACATTTACTGGCCTCTTCCCTTCATGCTGCAAAAGGGTAGCAATAGCTGGCAACTTTTGTCAGTTATTGTCAGAAGTCACCTTATATCAACAGTCCTGAAATGATTTTTCTCATGATCGTTTCGCTTTCCCATATTATTGTTAACTTATTATTATTATTATTTTAATTTTATTGTAAATTTGTGAAAAGTGCGATCTACTTTATATTTCCGCTGAGAATGAATTATGCTGCTTTAACAGAGAATATTGCATGAGTGGGTGGAGGGAGAATGTTGAAGAAATCTCTCACGAGTGGGTTTAGCCAACTCGTACGAGTTTTTCAACACGAAAAGATGAAGTTCCCATCTATAAGCGACTGTGTAATATTCCGTTTAACTATGTTATTATTTCATTGGAAAAGATAAAAAGTTTCAAAAGTCTTGCCATAAAGCCGTTTTTCATGTGAAGATAGCAATTTTTAGTAAGGAGAAAAATAGGTATTTCAGTGGTAACGATACCAAAGTTCATACTTCATACGCTAAAACGCGGCATTGGCTTCTTCTTAGTACCTCGCCACCACCTTTACTGAATTTTTCAAGTTATTTCTTCAGTGGTTCTTCGTCGGACAATAAAAAACTTTTAATATGAACACAAACCCCTTCAAGGCCCACTGGGCTTGTAATTTTCTCAAGCGCCTTTTAAAAAATTTTCACGGTACGGAAATTTGACAATACCGGGATACCGACTCCTCTTGAAAAGTCAGGGAAGTCTGAAATTTTTTCAAGTCAAGGTCAGGGAATTGTCAGGGAATTATTTTAAGAAAAAGTCGGAACTTTGAAAAAGAGCTCAAAGTGAAGGACGAAAATCAGGAAAATTTAATTTTTCTTCACATGGATAAGTCTTATTGTTGTAAACCTCTTGCTTTGCACCAGGTACTAGTAAAAATTCCCTTTGAGCTTATTGCAGGGAAAATTGCCTTTGGTGAGGGGAAAGTCAGCGAATTTTGTTCTCATGGCAGAGTATATTTTCTCTCAACGCACCCAACCATGTTCTGTTGACGCAATTTTGACCCTGCGCCAACAAATATCTCGGTATTGAGTCCAATATTTAACAAATAAAGAAGCCTAAGCTGTGTATTAGACTGTGATAAAACACGACGGGCATTTGAGAACACGAGG
>JAOBYJ020126481.1:0-10155 GCA_025403565.2 Palythoa heliodiscus | reverse complement strand
GAAATTTTACATTTGTCAGGGAAAAGTCAGGGAAAAGTCAGGGAATTTCAAACACCTATGGCTGTGGCAACCATGTCAATGGCACTTTGAAATTATGTACGAGTCTAAACTATAGAAATGGATTCTTAAAAAATAAATTTGGGTTGTGGAGAGGTGAAATACTAAGAAAAACCTTAACCTTAAAACTTAAAATTAAAGACAAATTAAAAAACAATACAAAATCAAAAATGAACCAGATGTGTTGCTCAAAATTAAACCAGGAAACATTGTTTCTTGTTATGTTTCCCAGGTTGGCTATATTAGCCGGAAACAAACATTTATGTCCAGGAAACAAAAATATTTTGGACTTCAGGCAAAAACAATTTGTTTTCCCGAGCAGTAAAATTTGTTTTGCAACATTGGCTTCCCGCGCAGCTAAAACTGGGAAACATTTGCCTCCGCAGCAATGTTTTCACAACAATGTTTCCTAGTTTAGCCTGGCCTTAAACATATGTAAATCGAATTCATATAAAAAAAAATTATTACATTTAATATAATAAGACATGTTTTGTGTCTCGAAAAAAAACGAAGTATTTTGGGTGTTTTTTGAAAGAACAGCAAAGCCAAATTTGTAGAGCATGCTTTCAAGAAATTTTCAAATCTACAGCTTTGAGTTTGAATGCTGTGTTTGAACATGGAGTTTCTTAAAATGACAACACTGATGACAGAGAATTGTGTTCATGTTTTAAAAAATCCATACCAAGGGGAAAAAGGGAAAGAGCGTTTGTCGCTGTTTAACACAATTCAATGAAAAATTGTTCGGTGCAAATGTTTTCACCGAAATTGTAAGAATGGCTGCTGTTTCCCAGTTTTGCAATTCGCAACTGGTCGATTTCGAAGTCGACACCTGCTAACTTCTGTGCTTTATCAACAACACAAATTCTACAAAAAATCCCAAGTGAACCACCATTTTGGAAATTTTTATCTCGTTTAACTCACAGCTTTTAAGCTGTTCAGTAAAACTCATATCAGAGTTAGTCACCGGCCTTCGAGCAAGCAAAACAAACTCAGAATTTAAAAATTTTAACTCTCAGTTAGCGAATTTAAGTCTGAGTTTAAAAGAGTTAACTCACTTTTGAGCAATTGGAACCTGTGATAAAAGTTTTGACTGCAATACACGAAGGGAACATCCTTAAATAATTTTCGACACAACCTGACCAGATCATGTGGAGTTTTCAAGGCCGACTTTCACTATTTTAGTATAAATTTGTAAAATGTAATTGTGTGCTAACAATATCATTTATAAATCATCAGTTTTAATGTTATCCTTTAAATTTCTCTGTAAAAATCCAAGATCCGTAGCAGCTTGATACAATTGCAAATCAAGGCACACAAAATAAGTTATTTTAAGAGTTCTGTTACACACGCACAGCTCGAGCAGAAGCCGGTTGTCGGCTTAATTTGTCTCCGCCAAATTATACATCTTCTCAGCCGTCCAAAATACATTATATTCATAAATAAAAGCCACAAATAAAGAAACAAGAAATATATGGATTCCAAAGTCAAATTTCCAAGATCGTACGACCAAAGATGCATCTCCAAATAAATTTATTATTAAAAACTGTAGTTCATTCATACTCGTGGTCTTCACTGGTTTCTGCCCTTAATTCGGTCAAAATTCGACTCTCAATCCAGACTAAAATAGTTTCAACCAAGTCTTCTCCATTTTTATTAAAGATCATCTGCTTTCCTCCCCATTTTGTCCAAAACATACAACATACTCTTCAATGAAAATCTCCGAACATGCCACACCATGTTTATTTTAATTTTACACTTGCACATCGAGTAAAAAGCACACGATGACATCATTGTTTAAACGATATTTCAATCGTTTAAAACAATTCAAAACACACGATGACATCATCGTTTAAACGATAGTTCAATCGTTTAAAATGATTCAATCGTGCATCATTAAAAACGATCATATCATTTAAAATGATTCAATCGTGCATCGTTAAGAATGATCCAAAAAAACGATTCACACGATGTGACGGAAGTGGTCACCAGCTCCGTGCGCCTGGCCAGTAGCACATATATTTCACTCTCAGTTTATAACCTATTATTAAATTATCAACCTGGAGTATTGTGTGTTAGGCATTTTGATTGTTCGCTAAAATCTCAGTTATGAGTTTATATATTGAATGATCCTATATGGAAAAATCATTTTCTGGTCTTTTGTAAAAGTGAAAAGGTGAATAGAATTTGGCTATGAGTTCTTAGTATCTAATGTTTAGAAATGAATGAAATTTAATAAAACAATTATTCAACTCACTTATTGTTGGATATGAAGTGAAAGTAGCCGGCTCAGTGCTTTGTGTCTCGTTGGCTATCTGTCACCTCATGGAATAATTATTAATATGTTGGCCAGTAATTTAGGTATTTATTTATTTATTTATTTATTTATTAAGCTTTTGGCAGGGCCACCACAAGAGCTTGTGTCAATTACTGTGGGCCCGAAAGTTAAAAGTATCTTTAAAAGAGAATTTAAAATCAATAACGACTGCTAATATGGTACAAAATTGGCTGAAGGTGGTGAAACTGTTTAGCGCCATGAGATGTGTACAAAAGCTGTTGTTTCGAGCATTAGTGTGTTGCTGAGGAGCTGATCTACTTGGTTCAGCAGTTCTCTTATTTATCGCACAGCCATGGGGTGATTTTGTAATACATTAAAAAATCTCTGTTTAAAGAAGTTTATTATTCATGTCATTTGTTGTTTCATTGTCACTCATACATCTTATGAATCAGTTAATACTACTTGTTCTTCACAGAGAAACCGTGGTCGAGGAGGTGCCTTTAGAGATCAACGTTACAATCAGTACTCTGGAAACATGCAGAGTCTCAACAGAAACAAACAGAAGTACAACAAAAAGTTTCAAAAGAATTATCACCATAGAGGACAGTGGAATGAGCGCAAACCTCAGGTTGTGTACTTGTACAAACCAATATTAACTATTATTTTAAAGTTGTTTCTAATATGCCAGAGTGATAAAATCGTAAAATTTATTTTTGACTCATTTTTATTATTTAGATTTCATAATCTGTTGATGTTGCAAGATGTTGTAATTGTTATTATTATTATAGTTTGATATTAATATTAATATTATTGTTATTGTTGTTGTTGTTGTTATTGTTATTGTTACTGTTATTGTTGTTGTTATTGTTATTGTTGATATTGTTATTGTTGATATTGTTATTGTTAATATTGTTATTGTTATTGTTATTAGCAGATATGTCCATAACTTTTAAAGTTGATGAATTTCTTAACGATTCTTAGCCAGTTAGATCAATGCTAAAGACAAAACTGTGTAAGTTATAAAATCATTGAAGACAATCATTTGCTTAACAGCTTTGCAGCTGGAAAAAATACTGTTACTCAGCTGGTTAATTTAGCTTCCTTTTAGCCATTAGGAACATCCTCGTATTGTTGCTATTGTAATTTTTGTTGTTGTTGTTGTTGTTATTGCTATTATTTTTATTGCTGTTGTTGCTGTAAATAAACATTTCATAATTTCTTTAATACCATCTACATGGCTTGTTTTTTGACAGTTTGATGTCACAATTTTTATGATAATATGAATAATCCTTTTTCTTTCCAGAACTCCAAAAGAAGTCCATCCGTTACTGTTAGAGATGATTGGAAAGTTTTGGAGGAAGGAGAGATGGATTTCCCAAGATTGTCAAAGCTGAGTTTGCCCAATGTGGAAGATCCGGAAGATCTGTATGTTTATGCCATTTTTCAAATTGTGTCATTCTTGTGAATGGATCTTGAAGATCAGTATACTGCAATAAAAATTATTTATAATAATTGTCTACCATAAAATTTTGAATATAAGCCCCAGAATATTGGCCCCTCAAATATAAGCCCTCATGCTGGCAGACCCAAATTTCCTTTTGAATATAAGCCTCCCCCTCCCCCAAACATAAGGCCAAGGTTTATACTCAGTAAGTAAAATTTGATATTTCTCTGTTGTATCAAAGTATAAACGAAAAATGTTGTAACTAGAAAGAAGTTGATCTTCTCACAGGCTTTCTTAAATCTTTATTTCTTTTGAAAAATTTTTCTTACATTTTTTTATTCGCCCTTGCTCCATACATCCTAGTTCACCATTAGCTACTGGGTTACCTGAGGCAAACCAGTCTTAAATTGGGTCAGGGTTTTTTTTTCATTTCCTTTATGAGAAAACTGCATTTTTGCAAAGCTCTACCAAATATGGTAAACCATACCAAGTGTAGTAGCCAATGTGGCTGAAGTCAGTGTGCCTGAAACAAATGGAAATCCTATGATCTAATCAAATGCTTGCTTTTCCCAAAAATCATTTTGTTTGATAATGGATATTATTAAGTGGTTCGCCATACATCTCAAAATATTTAATACATCAAAGTTGTGAGTGCACGATGTGCATTGACTCGAAGTGAGAGTTCGCATGCACGCTTTAATACATTAATTCAGAAAACATTTGCCCTATTTTGCCGTGTATAAGTCGACACTGTGTATAAGTCAACCCCCCATTTTGCAGCCAAAAAAGTGCAAGTTTTAGAGTTTCCGTGTATAAGCCAACCTCAATATTTGGTAAGATAAAAATACCAAAAATACTAAATTTGTAACAAAAATTTGAGAAAGAAATCCAAAAAAATATAACACACAAATTATACTAACTTCTCACTCACTCCATGCCCCATACTCTCTCCCGGCTGCCACGTTGTTTGATTTCTTGGCAAACTTGATCACTTTAAGTTTGAATTTAAAATAGTAGGATATTTTGAGTGTTTTGTCCTTGACAACATTTTCTTCAAAGCTTGAAACTGAATGATTAATCTTCCGGATTGAAAACTGCTTGGATTGATTTTGAGACTCCTACTTCCTCAGATGTCTTCATCTTCGACTTTACATATCCAATCAAAGACGAGTATTTGTGATCATTGACACTGAGGCAGTGCAATGGCTTCCCACTGCTAGCGCATGATAAACGGCATGTAGTATTCATGTGTGAATCCAGCATTACCAAGGTCGCGTTCGCTTGTGAGTTACTGTTCATATTAATCCATATTTCATTTGACTTCTTTCTCTTTTTTAGTTAGTCTCAAGATATTAAACAGTGATCATACTGCAGTGTTGACTTCTTGTTGATTTATGTACATTTGTTCATCTGAATATTTCATGTATGTATTTATATTGCTTGATTATACGCTGTCAAGTTATTTCCTTCAACAACTGTGTTGATTTTGGTCTTTTCTATAAAATTCAATGAACCAACAACTTTTAAAATACAGTCTTTTAAAAATGACAGTTCAGTGCTTCTTTTAAAATAACATTGATAACGGCTCATTTGAAACAAAATGTAAACAGGGTGTTTTTAAAACTGACACAACATTGGAAGATAAACTGTGAGGATAAACGATTGTTTGTACACAACATACTGTAAAGATCACAGAATTCTTCCTTGCTTCAAGTACTTATCATGTAAATGCAGGTTTTAAACATTTTTATAGAGTTTTAAGGGGTGTTAAAAAAATTTCATGTTTTGATTCGAGTATAAGTTGAGTGCGATTTTTAGACGTGAATCTTTGGTGTTAAAAGGTCGACTTCTACATGGCAAAATACGGTACTGTTCAAAACAGTTCCAGTTTTAAGCTGTAAAACTTCAACTTGGAAAGCAGGCAACCCAGTGTACACTTCTTTGGAGCATCTTCTTATTAGTTTAATGCCAGTTTCAGACATAAAATCCCGTCTGAATATAACCTCCCCCCAACCTAAGTACAGTCAAACCTCGATTATCTGGACTTATTGGAACCTCAGTAAATAGTCTGGATAATCCAGAGTCTGGATAATGAGATATAAATGTAAACAAAAGATACCGGTATATAAAAGTGTGATATACATGTACTGAAAAGCAAAAAAAATGTAATCGTGAAATTTACACAGCCTGTGTCTATTTACTGTACACTTAATTTGAGCAAAGATAATACACTGTTTCAATGATCTTTTAAAAGGATTTAATCGGGCTATTTGTGACTTTGAGTGTTCAAGAGGACAACTAATTGATATTTGAATAGTCCAGATAATCGATGTTCAGAAACCAAGGTTCAACTGTGTAAGCTCACCTGCGATGTTATGGTATTTGTATACAGCTTTCTGAGCAGCATTTTGATGTGGATATTAATTAGAGTTTATTAATTAAATTAGATATTAATTTTGTAGTCCTAGTGTGCAATATTATCATTCTCTATAGTAGCTAGTTTCCCTTTTGTCCATTCCTACACTAATTTTTGTTATCATAAGTTTTTAAAATAACTAATTTACAATTGAAACTGAGTTTTAAAAAGTTTGAGACATCTTTTTAAAATTTAATTACAGGTATGTTTGTGGTCAGCTTGACTATTATGATAAGAACTATGATCGAGTTTCAACCAAGAATGAGGTGCCGCTGATTGGTTTTGATCGCATTTTCCACAAAGTCACAACTACTGATGATCCAGTTATCCGAAAGGTACATGTCATTTAGACAAATAAGAATTAAGATCTTAATATTTAATGAGAACAATAACAACAGTGCCAATGAAGTTGATAATATTAATAACCATAATAATTATACAGTAACACAGTTGTAATAATACTGGTAATAAAACTTTTATATTACAGCCCTGCATGATAACAATGTAACTTCAACTGTAGAGTGCTTCTGTTTTGCCTTTAAAAGTCTTTCAGAACACATTGCTTGTTTGTTTTAAATTTGAACGTGTATGTACACTGCACATTTCTTGGATAATTCTTGACATTTCTTAAATGTTTCATGTATATTTCGCAATTCATACATGTGTCAAGAAAAATTACATCTGCTTCTTTTAAAAAATTACTTTCAACAAGTTGACAATCAAACAAGAAATTCATCTAATTCTCTCTTACTGAGTTTGCATGTAAATTGAAATGCATTTCCTGTAAATTCAAGTACATTTCATCCCAAATGGATGATTCTTAGTGCTTCTGCACCAAAAGATCAAACTTCAAAATTGAAGATCTGGAACACCTCTTTAGACTTGATGCTAAAAATTCACTTTTTAAATTCAAAGAAATTGCCTGAAAACAATCATAGCCACAGTCCTTTCAGTGTTTTCTAAAACACTACCGTCTTTGTATGAGCAGTCTGTTACAGATTGATGTAGTCTAGAAGACCAAGATTCATAATCTATTCTTATCAGTACTGTAGGTGTCTGCATTAAAGAATGTTCTGTACCTGAAACTGAAACTTTGACCAGTTCCTATGCCTAATTCTTTCTACAGGTCAATCATCTTATTATCCTTTTAGTTACCAAGTATAATGCTATTAACATGTATTTGATTCTAATAGCTGCTATCCCAAGGAAATGTCTTTGGTACAGATGCCATTATCTCCACATTAATGACATGTACTCGATCAGTTTACTCCTGGGACATTGTTGTTCAGGCAAGTTTCTGCCATCATTATGTAGTCATGAACATTGTGTTGATCATTGATGTAATATATAAAAAGTGAGCACTATTGTTTTACCAGCCATTCCAAACACTGAGAAAAAAAGTCCTGGTTGAAGTGTTTGGAACAGTTGATTAATCGCGATGTGCAAGTTCGTGATATGGCTTCTCAGTCAGGCATGAGAATTCTTTGAGATAATAAACTCGCAATCAGAACAAAGTGTTAGAATGTAATGTGCATTGTTTGCATGGGAATTATTCATATTGGGCTGGGTTTTGATGATTTTGAATTGAAATGTTTGTCTCACTTCTCTTTTGGTGACATGGAAGAAAGAGAGGGGCTCTGAGAGCGAAAAGCTTTGGAAGAAGATAGTATTAATTTTGGTTGAATGTTGGGAGAATATACAGAATTGCAACTACCAGTCTCAGCTACTGGCTGAGCAAGTTTGTGATAGTGTTGAGACCCAAAGAAGCGACATGTCGACATTGGATATGCAAGGATTGAAATATATTTTCCAACTGTAGCCATTGAACTATCATATGAATCTTGATGTCCAATGAGAACACAGATGAAAACCATATGTAGTTTGGATATCTGATCTAAAACACATGTGATTTTCATCTCGGTTTTCACTGGGTATCAAAACTTATGCATCTTACCAGATTAGCCATCTTTATTGGCTAGAAATGTGATGAATTATTAATGAGTTTGAGAATATAATTTCAAAATAATAAACATTGAGATGGTTTGTACAGATAATCTGCTTTATTATGGTATAAATTATTCTGCTAAAGTCCTAATGTTCATTAAGTTTTTTCAGGCTTCTAAAATTGCAGTTGCTTACTTGTCGACCAGTCAGAACGCATGTAGTATCTGAACTATTTTATAATATTGATTCTTGGTCATTTAGAATCGTGGTGCATTTCCTAATAGTTTTTAGAATTTTTCTGTGTTGGTCAAAATCACGTGATGAACCCTGCCCCCCAGAGAATATAGTCGGAAACCTTATAACCAAGATGGCTAAAATTTTTGAAAAATCTCACAAGGTTGAAGCACTGCAAAAAAGTTGACGTATCTAAAATGTTTTTCACAGAAGTACTTTTATATGATAAATTATTTGAGGCAGAAAAAGAAGTGTTTGTGGCACTTTGATTTATTGCAAGTGTTGGTTTTGTCTTTTTTTTTAGCGAGTTGGATCAAAATTATTTTTTGACAAGAGAGATGATTCAGAGTTTGGTAAGTAAATTATATTCCAAGTTCTTTCCTTAACAGAAAATTTGTGTTGTTACTGCACTTTTCATGTTACAGTTAAAAATATGTTTAGTTTTTGACCAAGAGAAAAGGGTAAAATATTTTTACTTCAAAGAGGAACTTGCAAAATAATTGTGTTGTTTTAGTATAAATCAAGTATAGAAAATGGTTTACAGAATGTTATTCCGTTGAAAACATCAAATTGTTCTTACACTTTAAATTTTAACTTCCTTGTACATAGACTTACTGAATGTAAGTGAGACATCCAATGAAGCTATATTTGATGAAGGTACTGGAATCAACTCTCCAACCAACTTAGCCCTGGAAGCGACATTTATTAATCAAAACTTTTCTCAGCAAGTTTTGAGAAAAGGAGAGCCACATCGATTTGATAAACCCAACCCATTTGTGACTGAAGAAGACGAAGGAAAAGTGGCCTCAGTTGCATACAGGTAAGTCATTTGACATACTGTGTTTTCCTCCAGGTATTGAAGTCAAGGGCAAAGGAATATTTTATTTAGGTTCACTGGCAAGAGATACAGCTGCAGGGTCCTCAACCCTTTCAGCCCCAGGCAACTTATCAACATCTAACTTCTCCATACAAACCTCAAACAAAGTAATATAGCTAGTAATGAGAAATAAGGAATTGATCGAGTGGATTAAGCTGTTGATGTTGAAAAGCCAAATTCTCCCAAACTGTTTATATAGAAAGTATGGAGCTCAGTTGGGGGAATTTACTGACACATCATTTGTCGTGTTTGAGGTTTAAGGGGTTAGAAAGTCTTTGAAAGTCTTATTTTTGAGTTTGTATTTTTAAGACCTTGAAAAGGTCTTAAATTTGCCCAAATTCATATGTGAGGTCTTGAAAAAGTCTTAAATTTTTGTTCGAAAATATTTGTTTATCATGGAAAAGTTTGAAGATTGTATCAAAAACATGTCCTTGAAATCACTGCATGTTTGTAAGTTTTTGTTCAGCAATCAAACAAAACCTTGACTTCGTGAACAGAACTGTTATAAGAGTGGAAGTGCCCATGATCTTAACTGTTTTAAAAGATGTGGCTAATACAGTAACCTCTGAATAAAAGTTTTGAAGAAAAATTTGGTCTTAAATTTTTCAAATTTAAAAAAAGTCTTGAAAAAGACTTAAATTTTTTGAGTCAATAGCTGAACCTTAAATAGTTAGTGTAACTTTAAGTACATACAGTACAGTACAGTACAGTACATTGCAATACAATATAAAGCCTTACATCATCATACCGTACATCATATAAAAAGGAAACGTGCTCTCTACAGTGATTCTGAAGAAAGCTGGTTTCATGATCCTTTTCATCATAAAAATTTGCAATTTCTGAGTTTTTTGAAGCAGTTAACAGTTTCTGAATCTACCTAACTTTCTATTCGATTTTTATGAATGATC
>JAOBYJ020126268.1:0-10155 GCA_025403565.2 Palythoa heliodiscus | reverse complement strand
CGCTAATATCTCAGCAACCAAAAGAGCTATTTCAATAAAATAAACGACATTTTTCTTCTTTTTTGAAAACCTTTCTATTAGGCAAAGTTCTATAATTCGGGTATATACACTTTAAGAATAGTAAATGAAGATGAACTGATATTTCGAAAGTATATTCAAAGGATGACCAACGCAAATGAGAATTAGGATAAGCTAGGTTTTATATTAAAGTTCACGGACAAGACATTTTAAAATTTATATATTGTTTACTTGTTCAAGATATAGGCTGCACAACCATACAATAAATTACTCGAACCTCTCATGGCCAAAGTTTGAGCTCTAGAGGAAGAGAGTAATGAAAGATTTATCAAAACCTTATCAGGCCAAACAAAAAAAAATGTGTGTTTCCGGTAACAGGCTTCTAAAAATTATCATGGTAGGTAGGTAATCTTTTATTGTTTTAAATGATTATATTTTGCCCAAACGATCTTTGATAGCAGCATAATAATAATAATAATAATAATAATAATAATATAAAGGTTTTTGGGGCATTATACAAGCTCAATGCTCTAACAATATGAAGATTAAGATAAATAAATAAAATATACATATACATATATATATAGCTAGGTAAATATTAGCATATAAAACTCGAAAAATATACGTACATATATAGCGACTTAAGTAAAAATCAATTAAAAGCTTTTCGAAAGAGAAAGGTTTTCAGATTAGACTTAAACGATGAAATAGAATTAGAGTATAGATGGGTAAGTTTACATTTTCTGGACTTAAGACAAAATCTTAAATGATTTATGGAATTATGATGAATCAAACTATGAAGTAACCCTTTATTTTACTCGTCTGGAGTAAACGGCTATTTTAAAATTTTCTTGGCTTGAAGACTGGAAATTATCATTTGTTTTATTCATGCTAACTTTTGAACTAGTTTATTACTAAAACCCTAGAAAGAGACTTCTCATTTTGTTTGTAAAGATAGGTAGAAAATGGTCTACTTTTTGCTGCATTCTGAACTTAGGGTCATTTTTCGTGAAATTCGACAAAATTGACCTTAAACAACAACAACAACACTTCACCTTGTTTTGCTTGAATTGCAACCACAGCGCTCAGCTCATTTGGAAACCACCAAATTCCTCATTTAACCCAAAAGGCACAGTTCAGTAATAGGTGAAATTGCTGTTGACTTAGTTTGACCAAAGTCGGAAGTTGTGGGGAGGAAATTTTAAACATGAACAAATAACATCTCTGTAGTAAACAGGTGCACATATTGTAAAGAGACAAAAATAGCGCCATTGTTTCAAAGTAAATGGGCTTGAATTCATAAAATGGTTAATTTTAGCAATCAGTACGATTGGCTAAAAAAGAATACAAGTAGTTTGAATCAATAATGATATCAATTTTTCAACCAATCTCATTGCAGCTTTAATCATGATAATTTTACCAATCGGATCAGCTGTTTAAATTTAGGGGAGAAAGAAATTAAAAACAGTTACCGTGATTTCAAAATGGATATACTGATTAAGTTATACAGATCAGCACATCTTATATTTACTGTATGTGTCTGAATACCGATTATGTAATCACTCTCGTGACTTCAGTTCAAATTAAACTGAATTCAGTTCTGTTTCAATTATTTAGACTTTCTAAAAGGCAACAGTTAATAAACGCAGTTATGATATGTGATAATGTGTTTGATGGAATCAGTAAAACCAGTGAGTCAGTGATTAGAATCTTTAACAACAAAACTACAGATCCCCGTTAAATGGACAGAAAAGCCGAAGGCTATTATAACTAAGAACGAAAGAAGGTATATTCCAGCTACATCCTCGTACCAAGTAAAGGTATGTATTACTGCCGACAGATGGCAAAATAATTTGAAATCAAAAGAGCGTAGCGAAGTTGAACAGGTTTGGAAACATGTCATTCTAAAAAATTGTCCTTGAGATTCTTCAAATACAGTTCATCGTAATATTGTATAAAGTATTTTACTAATTTACCTGATTTCCAGCTAAAAAAAATAAAAATGCCGATAAACGTCAATAAAATTCAGAGTACTACGAAGTATAAACATGAGGTAGGTGGTGAATTCAACGTTTCTGTCATTACTTTCCATGCTTAAAAGCACTAGCGATATTGCAGTGTTCTGTGTGTTAAACAAAAATTCAAACAGACCTTATCGAATGAAGAACTCCATCAACTACTTGTGGAATGATTTATGGGTAAACAATATGAAAATTATCATCTCCCGTCATTTTTGCTCGCCGACGAAACCTTTTGGGATATTTGTATATAAAGCATCAAATTCTTTGTATTAAAAAGTTAGTATACTATGTTTTTGATGTACTGATGCAAATTCCCCATGCAGTCGTTTATCATTTTATATTGTTCTAATTTAAATTTGTTTATTAACAACCTCCCCTGAAACAATTAATATTTTGTCGCTGGGGCAAAGTTCACGAAACCAAATTAGTAAATAAAACAAGTGGACCGAGAAGGAATTAAAATTGTTTCTTGAAAAGAAAAATACAACCTCTGAAAGTGCCAGCGAAGTTTGATTTCTTAAACTTTTTATAGACGATGTGTTCTATTCCAAAGCTTAACATACAATATCAACAAAACATTTTGTTTTGCTAATTAGTAATCCACAATGTGAAGTATATTTAACGGTCTAGTTGGATGCGAGATAAAAATGAACACAAGTTACGAAAACTTGCCTTGAAGTTGGATCTTAAATGGATTGACAAAAGACAGATAACATGAAACCATCCTAAATTTCCTTTTCTCCTCTCAAATGACAGCTCTATATCATAACAAAGATATGTAAATGTGTTTTATGGCGATGGCCATGCGACTCGTGTGGCCGTTTGATCAAATTTTTGTTACTTACTGTAGTTAACGAGGAATGGCTATGTAGTTCTTCAAACTATATGACAACTGTTTCTAACAAACACTCAACTTGCCTCAGCTTGTTTTTGCTCTCGATTGACTGATTAGTAACAGACGGTATTAGTATTTTCTCAGTTGATATTGCTATGTCCTCCAAAGGAAGCATGAAAAACACTCAGTAATTATGTACTAAAGATTTGTCAAATTCTTGAGCAAAGCAAGTCACTATGACACTGATTGAATGAGCGAAGTGCGAGTTTTCGAACGTTTGATTAAAACCTGTAAAACGAGTGAACATGAACCGGTCTCGAGAATCAGATTGTTCACTCTCATCTTATTCTCAACAAGTTTGAAGTAACATTGAAATACCAAATAGCAAAGGCGCCACTAGCGTTACAGTTTTATTTGTTTTTTGACAAATATATTGAGTTGACGGATCCATTTGCATGGTCTGGTTTGGCCTCACGCGTCTCGCCAAATGAGTGATGTAAGCTAGAAACCTCTCATTACATTCATCGTATTTAGCACTGAAATACTCCTTACTGTACAACTGTTCAATTGAACTTTCTACATTACTATCACTTTTTCATTCTATTAGAGCAAGTTTAGCTTAATAAACTGTTGCTTGTAGTCACTACTGCTAGCAAAATTCTAAACTGTGTTAGGTATAAGGACAACAACAGACGGAAAAGGGCAGCTTTCCTTACCTTAGTGCTGCTTCGTACAGTGTAGTGAAAATTTGGACCCTTTAAGTGACTCGATTTCTCCTCAATCCTAGTTTATAAAGTTATTCTGTATCAAAAGCAGTCAAGGAGAGTGTTGTCCGTTGTCTAACCACGGCAGTTGTCACACGGTACAAACAAACGTTCAGGCCGGTCGATAAATTGAACTTATTGCCACCGTGTAAAGACAAATAACAGGTAACGGCCCCGTATTCGGTCCTAAAAAACGTAACTAAAGATGTACACCGCCACAAAGTGATAATTATATGTCTATAATTAAAACCGAATAGCCGCCCCGGATCCAAGCCACAGCTTTGTTCAAGCACAACTCGATCAAAACAACTTGAAATAGTGCGGGGCATGATAAACACGTGATCCAAGAAGCTATTCAATGAAGTGTTTACTGCATACTTCGACCTTTAGGAAGTTTGTTGTGTTATTTAAAACCTGCTTTGGCAAACAAGAAACTCTGTCGGGTCGCCTGTCTGCTGTTCATCATTGCTTAAATTGCTAATCTCTAAAATCTTTATCAATTTGTTTTTCAAAAATTCAGACAACTATGAACAATAAACTAGAGCTTGCCACGTACACACTACACGTGTTAAAATATCACTCTTTGTTGCTATGTTCTCTCTAATTTTTTTTACATTACACTTTGTTATTTATCGCTTGAAATTTAAGAACAAATTAAAGAACACACGGAGGCTGAAAAAATTAGTTCAAAATATTTAAATCTTCGTGAGATACGTAGATTTTAATGAAAATATGTTCAGCTACTGGATAATTGTTTAGTGAAATTTAAAAAATTGTATGTGTTGTTTAAGACATATTAAAAATACATTTTAATAGTACACTATAGATGATATATTACCAAAAGGCAGACAAGTCTTCAGTTGTCAATCAAAACAAAACAAAACAAAACAATTAACAATTTGAGGCTAAAATTGCAAAAAACTGAAAAAAGAACATCGAGCCTGGGCAAAGCTTTTGCTAGTTATCTAAAAAAAAAGTGTGTATCCACTTGCATCTGTTACATCACCATCTAAATCTTTAGAAAACATAAGATTCTTTTCCCTGTACTTTAATTGCTTTGTTTTTTTAAAAAAATTAAGCCAGTATTTCTATAGTGGTAAATAGTGTTATTTTGCAAAGTGTACTTGTCAATAGGTCTTTCAACTGTAAAAAATAAAAAGCGATTGCTCAGCAGTTGAGATCCTATGGATGAGATCCAATCTTTTCGTCTTGCTTCCATTACTATTGCCAAGGGCTTAGGTCTTGACAATGACATAAGTTATAAGCCTGAGTCAAGATTAGAAGCAAAAAGCCAAATTAACTTAAACTGTAAGGCGTTCGGGACTTCAGCTATTTATCCGTTTAAGCATTGGTAGATAAAACGAAAGAAAACAAACAAAAACAAAATCGAACGGTAGGTCGAAATTAAAAGATTTGCAGGGTTCGGCAAAAGCCCTGTAAATTTATACTTAAGTCCTGGAAAAACTCTGGAAATTATATTTAAAAAAATAATCAAAATAATTGACTTTTATTTATTTTTTTTAGCTGACTATAGTTATTGGCAATATTCTCTTGATTTTTATTGTTTGTCCGTGAGGTCAAAAAGCTAAGACAATGTCTTGAAAAAAAAACCGCGCAAAACCCCTGGAAACCCTGGGTTTTTCGAATCTTTAAGGTGTACAAACTCTGGATTTAAAAATCTGAGAAGTTCAGCCCACCAGTATTCATTTATAGCTTTATTTGTTAGTAGAAGAACCTGTTTTAATTTTATGTAAGGTTCTAAATCTTCAAAATTACACAAGTTTTCACGTGTTTAATTCAAAGTTAATTAAGTTTCCAAGTTCCGTTCCTTATATAGTGGTTACTTCACACTCACAGCTGGTGAGTGTGCATAATATGATCCCGGCTTTCTCACGAGTTGTGATCGTGAAAAACAAACTCACTCACTTTCCCTAGAAAGAATCCTTTATTCTTTTCTTCTATGTTTTTCGGTAGTTCTGGACAAAAATGCTGTGTTGATTCAATTTTCTTATAATGTTTTGAACAAAAAATGTTTTTGTTCTAAAAAACACCTACCAGGGTTATCAGTTCATCTTTCACAATTAAGATATTATGACATTCGAGTATTTTAGTCGATCAACATTTTCAAGACTGAAAAAGAAAAAAAAGTGGCCACATACGTAAGTTATACTTACAATTTTTTTTGTTCGACTAAGGCATCTTCATCAATTGAAGAATTTTCAAAGAAAAAGGGAAAAAATATGCTTACCCGTTTATCTGTGCTCTGTTATTTTTTTTCAGATATACATATATATATATATTTATATATGTATATGTATATAACGAAATATATCCGTCTAAACATACATATACATAACAAGCATATAATCTGTCATTCAAAGCATTTATTAATTTCATATTTGTGATGATTTGAAGCGTCATTTCCTTCTTTTTAAAACCAAACAAAACACAGAGTGCGGTAAAAACGGATATCTATTTCCTTTCAAACAAATTAAGTCTGAAATGGTTTCAGTTTATAATTTACGTCAGTGCGGACGTGACTAGATTTTCAAATGATTGTGACTGTGACTGTCTGTCTGTCTGCGCAAGTCTATACTGTTTTCTATTTTGTTTTGTTTCGTTTTGTTTTCTTATTTTTTCTGATTTATTTTCTTGTCTATTTTTATTTTGTTTCGTTTTCTTGTTATATTTTGTTTTATTTTTTTTGTTTAGCCACTGGTTGTCTTCTCAGAGAATCTTTCTAGTTTGTGATATGATATCAAAAATGGCCGCATTTATCCAGAAAGATAAATTATTCGTCTCAGACAAATTATTCGACTGAGAGGAACTAAAAAGTTGGCATTAACATACCCACTTTAGTTCGTCTGTTTAGTGCGTGTTTTCGACGCACTAAATAGACGAATGTTATTTGTCTTAGACGAATAATTCGTCTGCGTGCGTAAGTACAAAGCTACGAGTCGAACTAAAGTGGGGTCAGTTGACTGTAACTTTTTAGTTCGTCTGAGTATTTGCCTAGACGAATGATTCGCTTCTCAGTCGAATAAATTATTTCAGAAAAATACTTCATCTTTCTCTGATATAAATAGGTCATTAACCCATTTGATGCGTCCCGTTTTTATCCAGGCCTCTCGAATATTTCGTCTGAGGCGAACAATTCGTCTTTCTGGATAAATACGTATTCCCAAACTTTCTTTAAACACCACTGATACTTGTGAGTTGTGATCGAGTCATTCACATGTAAGTGCCAACCGAGTTACTTATTCGTCGTTTCATTTTGTTATCTTGCACTTTCTAACTTTCTCGCTTACATACTTACATACTTATTTACTCACCAACTTACCTACCTACTAATTTATTGAATTACTTACTTACTTAATTTTTTATTCATATACTAACTTAAATACCAGTAAAACTTGTCTGTTCTTTTTATTAAAAACAGTAAATTTTGTGCGAGGCTGAACTTCTTATAAATTTTTGCCTTAATTTCGGCGATTTCAGTCAGGCTCAAACTTTATTTCACCAGATTTCTTTCGTTTTAGATTTAATCTCGAGAGCAAAACATCACTTCTACACGTATCTTGTTATTTGCAGAAGTATATACCGGTCGTCAGTTTCTGTTTTTTTTTTATAACAATGAAAAACAGTTTGGGTTGAAACATATAATAAAACTTTAAAATTATATAGCTGTGGATGTTCATTCAAAAATTTCTGAAATTATTAACTTGTCTTCAGCATATGATACATGCATCTGTTCTCAGCTTGATCATATATTTTTTTGTTAAATATTTAAAACTACATCACGATTGAGTTACCGACTGAATTTGGAATTCTTTTTTTTAAGAAAGAAAGACTTTTCATATTTTCCGCAATTTTTTGTATCTTTGAATTCATGGAAAAATACACATGTATTACAGTAGACATACATACATACGTACATACACAGAAAAGTCACTGTACTTACAGTTTCAAATAACAAATACGACTACTAGAAATACAGATCTTGAAAGCAGTATAACTAGCCGAGTCACTTGTTATTGACTTCGTGTTGTCAGCAAATACGGCTGTTTTTTTCCAAGACAATATAATTTTCATACTGTTGTTCACGTTCATCGTTAATGCAAAATGCTGAACCGGTTTTGCCTTATCAATTATAAAAAGACAAAGCTAAAAAAAATTTTTTACGTCAAGGATCATTTATACAAAACAAACAGCACGTCCAGTTTTTGTCAAAGACAAAGGACCAAATCACGTAATGACATGAATAACAAAGGCTTGGCTTTAATTCCAAATCCTGAAATCGTTTCGATTGCATGGAAGAGTTAATTACACTGAACTAAGATATTTGTGGCTAAAAATCACCGGCGACGTTTGTGCGCTGACTAAACAAAAAGTGTTTTAGTTTTAACCTTTAATGGAAAACGTACACACAACGTGGCAACGTCAAATTCACTCATCGACCTAAGACTGTGAAATTAAATGTTTAAAAAAACTTGTCAACAACTTCGAAGCTATAATTTTTATTTCCTATGTGTTTTCTTTTCTAATCAAGATAACGACGTTTGCTTGAGTCAAAAATAACAAAAAGATAAAAACACCGGTTCCTAAATGTAATTGTTATATTCACAGTATATAATATCAGAAATTAACTCTAAAAGGAAAGGCGGTGTGACTTTGTATCAAAAATTAACTCTGAAAGGAAAGGCGGTGTAACTTTGTCTGGGTGAGTTCTAATCTGTCTGAGGGTATAATCCTGAGAACTAGAGTGTGATGGAACGTTTGGAAACCTACGTTAAAACATGTAGTTTCATCGAGTTCAAGAACACTTGGCCCACCGCAGTACGGTTCTTCTTCACAGATACAGCTTCTTGCCAGAGTCAAGTCTACATGGTTTTATGTCGGTATACGTGCATTATGCTGGAAATGCATATTGATATTATACCGAGGAGAGCAAAATTATTCCTCGTTGTTTGGTTCACAAATGGGAATGTTTTTTTTAAAATTTAGAGCAAGATTGATTTGTTGGTTGCATAGCAACACAGCCTATGCATACAAAATTTTGTTATTCTGTAAGCAACTCGTTTTGCAGAAGTGGACGAGTGCCAAATTCAATTTTTGTAATCTAACTGTAAGAATGAAAGCAAATGAAAAAGCAAGGCTCGGTGGATCAGTGTACTTTCATGTTTTTTGCATAGTTGAGTCATATTTCGGACTGAACTACATAGACAGAGTGAATTTATCTTACAAAACCTGCCTGGAATTTCGTTTCTTCAGGTTGCATCAGAGTGGTGGTTTATACCGGTCATCTCGCCACCGGGGAGTTTCGCCACCAAGCCAAAGAAACCCTAACCGTAAGCCCTAACCCTAAACCCTAAACCTAACTTACCCCGAGTTGGTTGGGGGCGACGTGGTTTCTTCAGTAGTGGCGAGTTGGTTGGTGGCGAAACTCCCTGGCCAGAGTATTAACCCTTGAAGTCTCGAGGGGGAGGATGGGGGGGGGGAGGTCATTGGTTAGTCAGTTGTTATGTTAGTGGCAGCGACAACGATTCTGGCTTCACTGCATTACCAAAAAGAGAACTGACATTCGTTGTCACCTGAAAATTTTGGAAAAGTGAAGCATTGTTATGTAAATGTTAAATGTATTTAATTAAAATGAAGGTAAGATAAATTATTCATTTGGTATAATGCTTCCAATAAAAACTCAACACGTATGTTTATTATAACATAACTTGCGGCATAATCTTAAGCTGTGGAGATTGGTGCTACAAACAATAATGCCGTGGAGAGTTTATTAGTGAGACGTTCACTATTTGCATTATGCATAGCTCACTGATTGCAGTTTCAGCACTCTGATGACTCCACAATACAATGTGCAACCGTACATCGTATGCTAAAGTTCACGAGCTGCCATGATGCTATTATGGTGGTAACCGGGAGGGGACATTGTATATATCTAATCTTGTATATATATATATATTATATATATTGACGTGTTGACATTCTCTGTGGAAGTCGTCATCAAAGACAACCAAAGATATTGATATAATTTGTTAAGTACGAGAGTGGTATTAGCATTAGAGAATGTTAACACGCCAATCATCAATATCAAAAGTCTTTCTCAGGAGTGCAATTAACTGGATAACCGATCTAATAACATTCTCGTACTTGATACAGTGTATTAACATCTCTATTAATTTTGATGACGACTTCTACCGAGAATCTAGACACGTCAGTCACCGATTACGAAACTCCTAAGGAAATTGTCCTTCAGTAGCATATTACTTAATTGTAAAAATGTAATAGAAGTTGGCTCGAATGAGGCCGTTTCTACTGATATATTAAAACCGTTAAAACAGTTTAGAACACTAAGCTTTCGCCGTCTACGGCATCATCAGAGTGGAATGAGAAAAGTATGCAAATGTAGGTGTATAAATATGTAAATACGAGGGTATGGAGCAAGCAAGCTGTGAAGTGATGAAAGAACAAAGGTAAAAATACAATAGGGTAATGGGCTGTAAAA
>JAOBYJ020126157.1:0-10157 GCA_025403565.2 Palythoa heliodiscus | reverse complement strand
CGTCCCACAGGACGGCAACCTTCTGCAAGTTCGCCGTACAGTATATCCTTTGGGATGCGGCCTGGGTCCATGCGATAGACATGGCCCAGCCAGGTGAGACGCCTCTTGCTTAGGATAGCAAAAATGCTTGGAATGTCTGCACGCTCCAGAACTTCAGAGTTTGTTTTCTTGTCCTGCCAGTGGATGTGTAGTACTCGCCTCAGACACCTAAGGTGGAAGCTGTTAAGACGCCTTTCCTGTCTTTTGTAGATAGTCCATGTCTCACTGCCATACAGGAGGGAACTGAGGACGCAGGCCTGGTAAACACGAAGTTTAGTTCTCATTGTGAGTTTGTTATTTTTCCACACTCTGTCATTTAGCTTTGCCATGGTACCTGCAGCCTTTCCAATCCTACTGTTTAGTTCAAAGTCAAGGTTAACTGAATTTGAAACTGTCGAACCCAGGTAAGTGAAGGTCGGTACCACCTCGAGAGGTTGCCCACCAATGGTGATGACTGGGGGAGTATCGGAATTCTCCTTCCTTGTTAGGAAGTACGTCTACGTTTATTACATAAACAACTAAAACTAAGGTAAAAAATAAGTTAACACGTAATTTAGAATATCGGTTTACAAAGCCACATTACCGTAAGATGCTCGTCTTTTTGAAATTGCTTGGGTGAATATTTGCTCCTCAGATAGTTGGCTTGTGAGTCTTTTATTCTTCTTGTGTCTATATAGTAAATATAACATAAAAGTAAATAAAGCATTGTTAACCCTAGAAGCCTTGAACAAAAAAAGTTACACGAACACTTGAGAAGGGGGTCAATCAGACCCCGGACCTTTTGCTTGAACAAAGCTATCCCCACACCCTCCTCTTAAAACTAGCGTCGCTTTAACGCGGTAGCAAATAGATTAACACATTAGTCACTTACGTTTCGAAGTTGTGAAAAACAGTAAGAGTTATTTCATCTGGTGATTCTGAGATTATCTGCTGTGTTTCCTCAAATGTGGTACCGACGAGAGATCTATTATCCCACTCCAATATCTGATCACCTAAAACAGAAGAAACGTTATAGTTACAGAGATGCAAATATTGCACTACAAAGAAATAAGGGAACCAGACCTACTTAAAACACTTGTTTTTTCACGGTTGTAACAAAAAACTTGACCAAAATTAGTAGAAAGTTATGATAGAATTTGCAAAGCGAAATGAATTGAAATACAAAAAAAATAAAGCTATTATTATCAAATTAGTACGTACTCCTTCAAATATTACCTCGCCATGAAATTTTTGCACTTTCATGAGTTTTTTTTTCTTACTAGTTTTCAACAACCAAACGCGATCTTTTGCGCGACAAAATATAATTTCAAATGCTTGTCAGTTAAAAAAATGAGCATTATGTTATTAACTTTACGGAAATATTGTGTCGGCAATAAGTAGAACATATACCTAATAGTGCAATTTGCTAGAATCAGGGAAAGTGACCCACGCCTCATGTGAGTTCCTGTAGCTCAGCATGCACAGCGTCTGATCGGTAGTTACAGGATAATGAGCTCTATTCTATTAGAGACCATGTCTTTGACTTAAATTTCACACTCTAGATCCTGGATTCCCTTAACTGGATCCCGCATTGTACACTCCGGTTATGCATTTCCCTGTCTGGATGCCGGATTCTATATTATGAACTCTGCATTCCCTTGACTGGATCCCGCATTGTACACTCCGGATTACGCATTCCCCTGTCTGGATCCCGATTCTATATTATGAACTCTGCATTCCCTTGACTGGATCCCGCATTGTACACTCCGGATTACGCATTCCCCTGTCTGGATCCCGGATTCTATATTATGAACTCTGCATTCCCTTGACTGGATCCCGCATTGTACACTCCGGTTACGCATTCCCCTGTCTGGATCCCGATTCTATATTATGAACTCTGCATTCCCTTGACTGGATCCCGCATTGTACACTCCGGATTACGCATTCCTCTGTCTGGATTCCGGATTCTATATGATGAAGTCTACACTCCCTTGACTGGATCCCGCATTGTACTCTCCGGATTACGCATTCCTTTGTCTGGATCCCGGGTTCTATATTATGAAGTCTGCATTTCCTGACTGGATCCCTCATTCTACACTCTGGGTTATATATTTTCTAGATCGCATCCCGGATTACGAGTTCGCTTGAATATATCCCCTACAGTCTGAGTATCTTGGCAAAACACAGGAGACCCTTTGTTGGACTTCGAATTCCTTTGATTGAATTTCGAATTTCTACCAACTAGTGCAGAAGTTCTGGTTTCTGGGTTCCAACAACTGTATGGATTCCTGAAACTCGATTTATGATTTAAATTTTCGGATCCAAATTCCCGGGTTAAACCTTGTAATACTTACCTATGTGTATTAATCTTTCATTGCTGATGTTGACAGCGGTCACGTAGGCTCCCATGGCTCCCTCGAATAGTTTCCCACCAACAACGGTCAAGCCAAAACCATCTCCTTCAAAAAAAATACAACTATAAAAATGATATTTTTCAGTTAAGTACATGCTTGGACTTTGCTTATCGATAGGGGTAGCAAGTGGTTCTCCCCAATATTTGAAATGCTGGCAGTTGCTAAAGTACTTGCACTCAAATTTTAGTATTTCAGTACTCTCAGTGTTTGGATAAAGTTGCTCATATGCTCGCTTTTGAAAATAAGTAAATGCTTAAATAATCGTTTAGCTTTTTACTTTATTAATTGGTTATGCTGTTAACTGTGTTTTGGCTTTCTTGCCCCATGGACCAATCGCACTCCGAGCTTGTAGAAGATCATTCGTTGTTCAGAATGATTTAATGAAATGCGCGGTGCTCGCGGCTCTCGAAAAGGTAAAGTTCTAGCCAAAAGTATGGCTGAGCTGGCAAGATTGTCAGTGCAAAAAGAGATTTTATTTTACGAGGGTAACATGTTACAATAATAAAACTGATAAATTTGTGGCCCTCGGTGCTCCTTTACCTCCCCTGTCGGTGCTCCGTTTTACAGTTATCTAAAGCTAAAGCTAAAGCTACACAGATCAGAGAAAAATTGAAGCAAACGTTGGAGTCACTGGGAATTAATCTGAGGACCTCCAGTACAGAGGGCAGCACACTTACCAACTATGCTGCACTCGCACCAGTCTGCTCCTGTACTGCATGCCTGCTCCTGTGCTGCACGCCTGCTCCTGTGTTGCACACCTGCTCTCCCCACCCCTCCCCACCAATCCTCTACCCACCCCTTCTTGCTTTACAACGCAATTCCATTTTCGGCTACTTTTATTAAATCTCTTATGCGAAACTGATTTATTTATAATGTTTCACTTTGAAATTTGCAAATTATTCACCAGATCACATACCTCCATTCTTGTTACACCAGTTCCTACAAATTGTTCTTCTTTCGATTGCAGACCGTTCTTTTTGTGCTAAAGAGGATGTAGAGCTCTGATAACATGATTAAAAGAAGTTGTATTAGGGCAGGAATGTGACAAAACATAATAATGACAGTTTTATTTGAGATAACGTCAATGCGGTTAAGATGAAAGAAATTTTGTTGAAGATAATGAATAAAAACAGCACAGAAGAGATAATTTCTTGTCTATGGTTTAAAGTTTGCATTAATCACGTTGACATTCAAATCTATGTAAAACGAAAGAAATAAACTGTGTTATTGATCATTATCAAAAATATCTTGGTTACTGATGCGCTTTTTTAAAATACTAAGAGCCCAGTTCTCTCCAGAAAGTACTTTAATACACCAATTCAGAGAACAAAATACTGATCTGCTAGGCAAAAAATTGACACATTATTTCTTTCTATTGTTTACTTTTACTGTGAGTATGTTTTATTCTAAGATTTCTTTTAGGAATCATCGTCTAGAATACATACATGAAAAAACGTTGATCACATTCGTTTATAAAACTGAAGAGTAAAATTAGTCAGGTTTTTGCAGATTAATCCAATCTATTAATCAAAAACCAACAATAAGTAAAGAAAAATCTTACCCTTTCGCTTGTAAGTCCATTTTCATTCCTACATGATAAATAAAACAAAATACTTATAGTTAATGCTTCTAGTTTAACTGTTACTTTAAAGTTGTTAAAAAATGCCATTAAAATTGAAAATGAACTGGGCAACTTAACCCTTAAAGGGGAGAGGGGAAATTTTTGATAGGTGACTCATATTTTGATGTTAGTTTGGTGACTTATCCAAGCAATGCAAAAGGTTGTGCAGATTAGACATTTATGTCAAACACTAGCTTTTTGCGTTTAAAATACTCTGAAAGCATGTTTATTTTGCTTTTTTGGCTTTTCATCTAATATAGAAAGGGAAGCAATTTTGATGAAGACTGAGTTGGTACAAACCGTGCGAGCATTCAAGATGACGACAAAGACGGCGGATCGGCCAACTTGAATAGCGCCTCTAGTAACCATGACCATTGAAGATTCAATACTCCAATATATACTCATTTTGAAGATTGTATCACAGAGAATTTCTGTGCCAAATATATATTCAAACCAACAAAGACTTCTGAAAATTGTAAGGGACGGTGTTAAACTGATGAATCAAAAGTTAGAACGAATAACTGCCAACATCTCTTCTCTAGCTGTTCGACCGCAGCTAAAATGATTTCGTCTAATGGTTCTAAAGTTGGAATGAATAACATTAATCATTTCCACTCCTCAAGAAAAATAAATCGTATGGTTTCTTTGATGGGCCTCATCAGCTCTTTCAAAAGTCAAAGTGAGTAACACCACTCATTTCTGCTCTTCCATGCGTACAAAATGATTGAATGAATATACTCTATTTATACAAGCATTTCCCCTTTCCCACCTTAAGAAGTGCGGGGAAAGACTACTCCTAGTCTAGTATTTAACAATTATTCGCCGAAGGCTAAGTGAGTAGTCATGGTGAATAGGGAGCGAAGATCGAAGAGTCTATTCATATATCCCACAGAGCCTGAGATAGATATTTATATATGGTTATATACTATATGGGAACACTCAGAATATTACACAAAGGTGATATTTGTTTCATTTGAAATTTTTATTAAAACTGATTGAGACAATTGTCACGCGCGTTCCATTAATGTTATATTAGTTGCAGTCTCGGGGACAGAAGTTTAAGTTATAATTTTACATTGAAACGCCCGAAGAACCGTATTGAGTTTCTTTCTTTGTGTTTTTGTGATAGCATTTCTTTACTTTGCTCCTCTGAGAATCTTGCAAGTCGTAAACTTTCACCCGACATTTTGTGAGGAAAGTAAAATCCCGAAATTGACAGCTCAATCTTAAAACTTGATTGTGGCAACAGCGACCCAATCAAATGCCGTGATCCATGGAGGTCCCCAAGCTTCCCCATATAGTATATACTTAAATGCATAATTTTATTCTCTTCAAAACAAGCAAATCATAAGGATCGCTCTATAGATTTTAAAACTGGTTTAAAATCTAGGATATTTTTTGCATATTTGAAATCAGGTTGTAGCAGGACAAAAGTTAAGTATTACTGACAAAAAAACATAGGAAACTCACCTAACAACAATTTCTGGTACTTCTGGTTTGAATACATCGCTATAATGAAAATAATCCGAGTCTGAGGACAGGAAGCTTTCACCAGTGCTACTTCCACGGTCTGCACTGTAAGCACTCGACGCAGAGCTTTTGTGGTGGATTTTCCCGTTTAGTGCTGGTAGATCCAAATAACCGGTGTTCAGGTTGTATCTACAAGAATACTACAGGATATTTTGCAGAAAAAAAAATTAATCTTTATATGTTACATATATAGAAGTTTATAATATGTGAAAACTTCCTTATGTATAATCTAATCGACCGAGCAGATGTAAGATGTATGTCCAGCGAGTGACCCGGCTCCCACTGTGAGTCTCTGTAGCTTAGTGGGTACAGCAGCTGATCTATAATCAGCTTCTGCAGGGTTCCTTTCAGAGTCAATGTTTCTCGTCTGCTTAATCCAACCGAAACCGGAGATAAGGGCGGTCTCCAATGGGAAAATTAGACTCGTAAAAAGATCTAGCTTAGAACCTTTAAATGGCTAGAGCTAAACCGAAAAATTGCTTTATTATTAATTGATTAACTCGGTTTAATAGCGCTAACTTGGAGGAGCAGCCGCGCATGCGCCTCACCTACCCTACTCCCTAAATCTAAATATGACTCTGGTGTACGTTGCCCACCTCCCTACCCCCCACATTTCAGAATACTGTGAATAGCTAGTGACTAAAATGTTTAATTACTCCACCTTTCTATATCCTGAGTCTTCATCGCTTATTCCTATTTCTTGGGTTGAAAACACTTCGTCATCTTCTGAATACTTTAAATTTTAGCCATAAAAAGTAAACACTAGTTAATGACAATTATTTGTCCTATCAATAATCAATATTTCACATTTAAATATAAGTAGGTATAATATAAGTATTGAGCAGTTATGAACTTAACTACTGCGGTTTTGTCTCGTCAAACATAACATCACTCATGCAGCAAGAAAACTTCGTCTTCGTCCCACTTCGACCCTTTATCCTTTTTTTTGTTACTTATTTTATCTCAGTTTTGAAAATAAAGAAAAAAGCAGCGGAAAACTTGAATTAGAGCGAAGCTTCGTGCCACCCACAAAGCACGGAGGGACAAACGCAATTGTCCGCACGGGCAAAATCAAAACTAGCACGGTTTCGACCCAGGTTTGTGTTTACACAATAACTAAAAACTAACCCAGGTCACCCCAGTTAGAACTCACCTCTGGATTAGATTTAATCAAGGTTGAATCATGGTTACCACTTTTTCACTAAACGAAAACTACAATGGTTTAGTTTTAACCGGGTTAAATCTGGCCTGGGTTAGTTTTTCTCGTACTACAGTAAATAGTAAGCCGATATGAATAAGCAAACTCGAACAACATAAGTTGTGATACGCTTTCATATATATTGGCCTTTTGCGTTGAGTATGATTGTAAAACTGCATGTAACTATCTGTGCTGTCTTACTTACCTCTTGTTCCTGATCCTCAGTTTCTAGATCCATGTTTGCCGCTTCTTCTATCTGCGACATCAAGCTGTTGAGGTGATAAGGCAATGACATACTCTCGCCATGAAACCATGAACCGGTGGTCACGAGGTACTGCCTTTTTTTAAAACAGAGAAGACACCACCAGATATCCTATTGTAGAAAACAGAAACTTAGTTACAAGTATTGACCTTTTTTAATCACAAAATATTGCGATTTGTCAGTGTCTCGCAAATTTTAAAATTACTTTCTTCGGCAAATGCTGAATCTGCTCACCACTGAAAAATCAAATCACCAAAATTTGCTCAGCCTTGTCCATAACTGTTTATTGTTCGTTGGAAAAATTTTATTTACTTATTAATTATTCTCAGAAGTCGAGGTGAATAGTGGAGAATAGACCTTTTTTATGCTTCCGCCATTTTGGATTGAAAACGAGGCTGGGTGAGCAACCATCACCTTTCGCAGAAGTTTAGCTTTCTTGTTGGATTATTTTTCACGAAAACCAAGACCAATTCATGATAGATATTTCATTGATTTCACCAAAAAAGACTCGACATTCCCTTTTCTCTGTTATGCCCGTTCAGCCTCGTTTTCAATGCAAGATGGCGGACATGTGAATATGGTCTATATCAGAGATAGACTAAGGTAATCTTGCTTTGAGCAAAGCTCATTCAATGGCGTCAAAGCTCACTTACAGTGAAATCTGAAAGAACATTTTGCCAATTTGTCTCCGAAATCACTGGCTTCGCACTTTGATCATATTGTTCTTGGTAATTGCGTTAACTAATCTACAACAGAGTCTTAATCGATTTGGAGAGTTATGTGTAGGTAATTAATGGCAAAGACTTATTTTTTGGCTCGTTTCTTAAGGATTGGTTAATGTCGACTCCGAGGTAAGTGTTGCTTTATTTTAAAATAACCGCCCTGCTTTAGCAGAAATATAACCGTTTGCCAAAAATTTTGAAGTTCTCTTTTTTCGTATCATCGATGTTGGTTTTCAATTCGTTTTGCCTCAAAAACCAGTTTGAAGGTGAAAATTTGTGTCTCGTTTTTCAAACACTAAAACAACTCGCCTTACACAGTTCCTTCTAGTAAATATACAAGATCATGAGCTGAAGCATAAAAACGAGTCTCAACCGTTGGCGTATACACGGAATAAAATGTAAATTACGAGAAAATAAAAATGAAGACCTAGAAAAGTTTTGTTTCAGTTTGACGTCACCTTGTTTGTATATAATAATACAGTCTCCGTGAATAGTGGCGTTTAGAATATTCATCTCGACTTCTGACAATAAATGTTAAATATCCACACTAAGTGCTTTTTGCAATACTTACGCTCTCTTTTGTTTTCTAAATACTCGCTTGCTGGAAAAGTCTTGTTCGTTCAATATACGAGAATAAACTCTGTTAATATAACACTGTTCAGCAGCACTAGTACCTCTATGAAGAAAAATGTACATGTGCCATGGACTCCCCCTAGACCGGACACTAATCCATCGCAGGATAGCCCACAGCAAAAGCTGGTGTTCATTTTACCGATCATGCCGACCGTACAGATGGAAAGTCGAGTCACGTTTGGCGGAAAAGAAGATTACACAAATTTTCAACACTCGGCTAAGCCGGGATTTGAGCTCGGCTAGAAATGGTCAGAGGTAAGTCAAAAAATACCTTGGGGTTACCATAAATCGAATAAGAGACAACTGGCTCAGAAGGACGGGTGTTATAACCATTTGAGCTACTTGCATTCTCCTAAAATAAGTGTAACCGTATTTTTAGGCTGTGTCCACACTAATATGTTTTCGAAAACCTTCGTTTTCATTTTATGGAAAACGCATAAAAAGAGTTGCGTCCACACTAAGAGTTTTTATAGCGTTTTTGACCGTACACACTAGCAACGAAAACGGATGAGAAAATATCCGCTTTTGTCATCAGGGTCGCAGAAGATTTTGCTTTCTTCGCAAAATTAACGTATATAAATTAAAAAGAGCAACATTTAACTCCAAGCTAGCAAACAAGTTGAAATCAAGCTGAACAATAAAAACACAAAGTTGTCTGCAATGTTAAATTGTTTATCTTTACTTTCCCACGCAAACATAAAGTGAGCAATAGCGTAAGCGTTTTCGAAAACCTCTGTTTTGACCCGTCCTCACTCACTCAAGGCGCTACACATCCGTTTTCAAAAACCTTCACCCTGAAGAGCCTGTTTGAAAACCTTCGTTTTCGGTGACAACCATCTCCGTTTTCGATTGTTTTAGTGTGAACGGAAGGCGAAAACGGATAAAAAAGTATGCGTTTTCAAACGAAAACGCATTAGTTTGGACAGGGCCTTACAGTACCTGATTCCAACGACCACATCTGAAACAGGTTTTTTTGCTGCAGCTGCAACACCTTCGGGAAACTGATGGCGAGAGCTTAGCCCGAAAGCAGACGTAGCAAATTCTCTTAATCTTTCTTGCACACCGATGACTTGTAAAATATGCCCTTCTTGCTTCAATTTGGAGAATTTGGTTTTGAAGAACTCTGTACCAAAAAGGCACAAGACACTATTAAGAAATCAACATAAGGATACTGCTATCTTTTTAAGATAATTATGGTTAAACATTTTCTAACTTTAGTAATATTATCATTTTCAAGACCATTAGCACATTCCACAATGCATTGCGCTCCCCAAGCCACTCCTAGGATTTTAAACGGCCTTAATTGAAATTCACAATTTAAGATATACGACAAAAATCAATTTTTTTCTCAGCGGTTTTAAACATTGTATCTATTTTGAAGAGCATACGTTTTGAGTGATTCATTATTTTATTTCTTCTTACTTTGTATATGTCGCTTAAGTCTCCAGAAATAAAATATAACCTGAAGAAATCGAAGAGGCAGTAGAACAGGACAGAAGAATAATAAAACGTTTAGTGTAGAGTACTAAAGATAAGGGTAAAAGGTTAAAGGTTAAACGCAAAGGCAAAGACAAAGGCAAAGGTAAAGGCAAAGGCAAAGGTAAAGGCAAAGGCAAAGACAACGGCAAAGGCAAAGGCAAAGGTAAAGGCAAAGGCAAAGGCAAAGGCAAAGGAAAAGGCAAAGACAAAGGCAAAGGCAAAGGCAAAGGCAAAGGTAAAGGTAAAGGTACAGGCAAAGGCATCTTTAGGCAAAAGCAAA